>JAAGNO010009685.1:0-12484 GCA_033439905.1 Ceryle rudis | reverse complement strand
GATTTAGATGAGAAATGAGGAAGAAGCTCTTCACTGTGAGGGTGGTAAGACCCTGGCACAGGTTGCTCTGGGAAGTTGTGGATGCTCCATCACTGGATGTGTTCAAGACCAGGTTGGATGGGGCTTTGAGCGATGTGGTCTAGTAGGAGCTGTCCCAGCCCATGGCAGGAGTGTTGAACTACATGACCTTTAAAGGTCTCTTCCCACCCAAACCCTTCTATGGTTCTGTGACAGGCAAGGAGCAAGGGTTATATGCTGAAGGCAAGGTGGGCATCACGCTTACGGCTTCTCCAGAAGTCAGGCTTTTACAACCATGTAGACATGGCCTCAGGTTTTATTCTTGGCTTTGCCTCTTGCCTTCAGGTGGTGCTCAGGACAGTGGGTTCATCTTGCTGTGCCTATCTCTCTGCCTTTCACATCCACCAAACCCTGAATTAGTAGTTCTAGTCACCCAACGTGTGTGGGCTGCAGGTGGCACCGTGGGGAGTCGTAGGTGCTGTGCTGCTATGTGCATCAGTACCACTGTGGGGGTTTCCTTGCTCTGATGCCACTGAACTGGAAAAGGTTTTTTACTCTACGTGTGGCCGTGTGGTTTCTGTGTATGTGAAGAGTTCTTGTAACCACCTTATCTCACAGCTGAAGGACTGCATCAGAAAGCTGTTAGAGAGCCGGGTTACTGGGGATACTGGCAGCAGACATTGTCTGATGGTTCGCAGTTCTTCAGTCTGAATATGTAGCCAGTTTTCCTTCTGCATGGCCAGGTTTACATCCAAGATATTTTCACTGTTATTCAGCAACAATATTCAGGGGAGAAATCATTCTATCCTTGCCCCTTATTTCTGAGGATGCCGGTTTGTTAACGATCCAAGATGATGGTCATGCCTTTAATGTTGAGATGGTGCTGGACTTGCCAGACCCTGAACACGTTCATGCTGAGGGACCATGTAATATGGAGCAACTAAGACCATAAAGCCAGCTCATGTGAAGAATCACTTTTAGCACATAAGAAGTTTTCATCCAGATTTTTTCTACAATTGTCTGTAAAGTACTTTCACAGAGAAATAACTGTCACGGCCTGTCTCATGGCCAGTGGAAACTGGAGGCACGAGGGTTGGACTGGTTTGCGACAGAGGTACAATGGAAGAGACTGGATTGCTTATAAGCCTCTCTAGATTTTCTATCCATTGCCATCCTGGTTGGATCCTGTTGCTTCCCACCTAATGTTTTTGTCCCTGGTAAGCGTTGAGTTGGACCTGGTGATGACTTGTCAGGCCCTAGTGTCACTAGCACATTTGTTTGAGGGGAGAGAACCCACAAAAATGAAGCAAGTACTGTTATCTTGAGCCATTCTTAAATGTCAGGATTCATTCTTAATTGAGCTTGCTTTAACTTGCCGTATTTCTTCTTTGGTGTGGTGAAAAGGGTGTTTCAGTCCGTTGAATTTCATGC
Source organism: Ceryle rudis (assembly GCA_033439905.1). Classification (NCBI taxonomy): domain Eukaryota; kingdom Metazoa; phylum Chordata; class Aves; order Coraciiformes; family Cerylidae; genus Ceryle; species Ceryle rudis. The sequence goes on along the minus strand of JAAGNO010009685.1, from coordinate 11,035 downwards.
TGTTTGCGGTGGAGATGCACGTTAACGTGTGGTGAGGAGTAAATGTAAGTATGCCGTGCTAGTCTGTCTTCTATAACTAATATTATTATCTAGTTGCCACCTTATTCTCTGTTTCTTACGATGTCTTGTCTTTCAGTTCTAGGGAACTAATAATGTCCATGCCATCCAGCCTGTATGGCAACCAAAAAATCCAGTTTGCCCAATAAGCTGGTAGTATCACTAACGCTCTTCAATACCAGGGTGAAAAAGACTCAAAGCAAAGAACGTGGAGGTGATTTCTCTTTGTGCAGTACACGCTATTTAGATTAAAGGTTCTGGAAACCCTTTCTTTCTTATTTTTGTTCGCTTTCAGCATCACCTCGTCTCGCGTCCATCTGAAGCACAACGCTGACTAATCTGGCCATTCGCTTAACCTGTTTAGCTAAACCCAAGTTTCCCAGAGCGTCGAGGATAACGCATGAAGGTGACTCAGGTACAGTTTAAGAATAGAGAGCAGCCTGGAATAAAGGGCTCAGGAGCAGCAAGTAGGAGTTATTTACAGCAATTTAAGCTCCTGGCTCTGTGTGTGGAAGCTGAACAGAGAGGCCTTGCGTCAGGGGGCAGGAGAGCAGGGAGCGAGCTCGGGGAGAAGAGATCTAACACGCCTTTCCTCTGGCTCTTCCTTTTAGAGAGGATGTCACTAAAATACAAAACACCAACCGCATGAAATTCCCTGAAAGCTTCCCCATAGTTTTACGCATCATAAAGAGGCAAAGGCTTGCACCCCTTCTCTTCCTTCGTAGCCAATATTAATCTTTTTTCTTTTCTTCTTTACTAGCTTTAGATTGCTGCTCAGGATTTATGGTGTTGCAATGATCACATTAGTGTATAGACTGAACTTGAGGACCTGTGTTTTATTTACAGGTATCTCAGAGCTGACTATTGGGGATGAGAATGCTCTTCCCATATCCAGAAATAAATGACTTATGGAAAGGGAGATAAACATCTATTTGACTGGTTTAATCCGTTGAGTGTCTTTCCCCTGCAGAATATTTTTTTGCAATGAATTTTTTTGAGCCAAGGTTGCTCCGAATTTTCCTCCTCTGTACAAGGGGGACCGTGAAGCTTTGGTATTTGTAAAAGATAGGTTATGAAATAATAAAACCAAGGAATTTTTTTTTAAGAATTATTTTATATAGATATATAGAGAGTTATAACCAATGTTCATTCTCCTAGTTTCAGAGAGCTGCTTTCTCTCCCACTGCTGTTTTTGTACATATGGATGATTGTGTAACGCGGAGTAAAGGCATTAGCAATGTTTATGTGCTTCTACATTTTCTGTCAGTATGTTAATTACCATCAATTTCTCTAATCAGACCATGCCATTAACATTTCTCCTATTCCTTGCTTAATGGGAATCAGAGTTGAGGTTTCACGTGCAACAACCGTACTGTTCTTTGTTCCCGTTTCCCTGCATGTATAACTCACACACACAGGCATCCTTTTTTCATTTGTAATTAACAGTTTAAAATTTTTTTCTGCTAAAATGGTAACAAGGTGAGAGAAGGTCCATGACAAAATGATGTGGGTACAGCCCACACAATAGAATGTCTTGATGCTGAGGGCTTCTTTCTTTGTGCAGGCACATGGTGCCCATCACAAATACTACCAGCCCTTGGATGGCTCATGTAAATGCTGCATTCCTTTGAAAAAACAGTAATACACTACTGCAAAGTGAGGATGTTTTCATTTAATTATCAGTAATTGTCATCTTTCTTTGAACAGCTTGCCTTCGGTAGCCCAACAGTACCTTTTCTGTCCCCTCAGAATTTTCTGTGCTGTGAGCTGTGCCTTTACAAACGATTTGAACTTGTGGAAGTGGCAGGGGCAACTTTCGGAAACATGTAGCTGCCAAGTTTCCTGTGATGTGATCTTAAAATAGACCAGACTGGGAAAAGAGGGGAGGACTGTCACCAAGTGCCGCTCCGCATGTCAGGACTGTTTTTACTTGATCTATATCGGCTGGTGAAGTCCTTTGTGAGCAGAAGAAAGAACCTCACCCCCACCCATTTCCTCTTTTCAGGCTATTTTGGGCTCACTGTGAAGTTCTCAGTGTACTTTCTCAGCCAGAGCAGCATTGTGAGCTCCTTCTGGTAAATCGCATTTTTGGGTTGGGGGGGGTGGGGAGGACTTGCAAGGGGAAGTCAGGAATTTGTCTTTAAACAAGTTGGGTTGGGGTTTTTTTTCCCTTTGTGTGTGCATGAGTGTGTGCAAGAAAATATTCCTTATCCTACTAAATGTCATGGAAGTTTCCAGTATCATTGCAGTTTACCTAGCTAGCTTTCACTCGCGCTAGCAGGTGGTATTGACATTTTCTCTTTTCTGTTTTAAGGAGTCATTAAACTTAACGAAGAGCTAGTCCCAGGAAGAGGCATCAGGATCTTAAGGAACTTGTGGAATAATCAAGCTGAGTGTTCTTACTAGTGCATGGCTGAAAAATGCCACTGCCTAAATACGCATCACTGATCTGTTTCTGTAGGGAGGCGATAGCCTAATTCGATTTTTTCTTCTTCTTTCTCTGAAGTTTCCACCAGAATAACTCAGTTATTTTCACTGAGATTCTCATTGACTCCAACCACTGTGGGAGAGATCAGAATTGGAGTCTCTCCTTAGTTATGTCCATATTCCCAGAAAAAAACCCTAACTGTAGAGCAGAAAAAAAAATCCGAAAGAAGATATGGAAGTGTGAGAGAACACACTCTCACATTTCTCTGCTTAGAAAAATGTGGATGCTGTAAAACATACACATGTAAAAGGAGAAAAAGAGAATGGGGGGAGGATTTGAAGGGTTTTATCATGGCTTTGGTTAGAGCTTTTTGCTTGTTTTTTTCAGAACTGCACAGGGCTGCGGTTCCTCAAGTCCTCAAAACTGTTGCTGCTTGAACCTACTGAACTCTGAGCAGTTTAGAGGAAGAAGGATTTGTACTCGATTTGTACTCACTGCAAAGTTTTCTTTGGGAAATTGGGAATACCAGCTTAATCCTAGGGAACGTTTGGTTGGAAGGCTACCCTTGCTTAAATGGAAGCATTTTCTAGCGAACCCATGAAAAAAAGTCCTCTGTGGGAATGGAAAAAGTGACTGGTTTGAATATTTTTTTTTCCTATCTCATGAAGTTTAAAATTCAAGAAGAAACCAGGAAGAGATTATTCAGATCTTCCTGCATCATAACAAAATTCAAAACAAAACAAAACAAAACCAACTTACATTCCATATCTGAAAATTCTTTGAAGTTTGCTTTTGGGATAAATGTTCCTTGTGCTGTCAACGGGCAGTTCCTGACTTCTCAACATGGACTTGATAGATTATTTTTTTTGCATTGTAAATGCGTCAGTCTTCTGGGTGTGTGCATCCCCCAAACAGGTACATTTTGCTACCGTTTTAAAAGGGAACAGGTATTTTCTGGAAGAATCAATTGTCCTTGTTCTGCTCCCAAATTCTAGTTTTACCGTTGAGAAATAATCTCAATACCTCCAGTATCTTTTATGGTTAAATTAGACCTGAAGTCCTTGGGGGAGGGTTGAGAAGGAAAGGACTTGGTAATTTTCAACTTCTACCTGAGTTATTCTTGTGTTTGTTTGGTCTGTATTAAAATCCTCAGTCAAAGTCTGTGAGGCATGGGAATGTTTTGCAGGTGTAGAAACTTGGAGCCAGTCCTGGTAGCACTGTGTTCTCCTGGTACTCTTATCTCGCCCATCTTTTCCACAAGCTGAAGCACCGTATCTGCAACACCTTATTATTTCATGGTAGTAGTAGTTCCTTAAGCTCTCTTACTGGTCCTTCCATCACCTGATGGGCCAGCACAGTGCAGTTTGCTGTTATTTTTCTCAGAAATACATCCTTGTGTCTCGCTCAGTTCTCTGTGCACTAACACCAAGGTAGGTTTTCTTCAGTCATTGCTACCTTTCTCCTAAAGGTCCAGGATATCGACTTGCTGGTTTTTCCCCTAAAATTCATAAAGCTTCAGCAAGAACCCAGAAGGCTATGAGAGGTGGACAGAACAGTCCAGCCTAGGTTTCCAAGCCTGACTTCCCCAGCGTAATTTGGAGTTTTCCTATTTGGCTGCCAGGACTGGAGCTGGAGTCCAGTGTATTGTGTATTCAAGTTGTCTCAAAGCTTGCTGCACTGTTGTTTGTAGGGTTTTTTTGTTAGCTTCTTTAATTCCTGGCTGCTAAAAGTCTCTTCTGCAACCTCCTGCCCATCACTTCTGGCATTAAAAATGTGAAATAAATGGCATTTTCGTGTCGGTGTGGAGATAGAATTCATTAAAGGCAAATCCAGAGACCTTCATGGGTGTGTTTTGGGAGCCCAGGCTCAGATTCATGTAAAAAACTGATGTGAAACAGCTCCTTGTGAGTATTTGTCTGTAGGCAGCTTGTTTTATGATGGCAGGTCACGGAGGAGGATGGTTGTTGGGGCTGGGTATGCAGGAGGAAAAACACGGGGTTTCTTTTTGAGGCTGGGGGAAGCATTTCCACAGTGCTGAGCCCGTCACCGACAGCCCAGCCCATCTCAGGCCGCTTTATGAGGAAGGTTCTTGTAAGCGGCCGAAGCACAGGGTCATCAATTCTGGGCTGCATCGACGTCTCCATCGGTGCCAGTCGGCGAGCAGGAACTTTTCTCAGCCAGGCACTGTTCCAGGTGGCTGGGGACAAGACAGGGCTGCATATTTACAGCCCTGACAGCCTGTCGCCGGAGCTTGCCACCGCTGCGCACTGGCCCTCGCTTGTAGTAGCTGGGTCGTGACATTGGCATGGGATAACTTTGCGCAGCTGGGCCACACCAGTGCCAGATCCGAGTCCCGTGGTACGAGCTGACCCGGCTGCACTGAAAGTCTCATTCTTTTCTCTGTCACTTTTTTTTTTTTTATCAACAATGCAAAGCAAGGGTTACGGCTTAATACGCTCTTGCACCCACGAGCATGAAGTACGTAGACATCAACCAAACACAATTCTCTTTCTTTCCTTTAAGCATGGTACGGGTTTCTTAAACATCTGCAGTTGTCCAAGCTGTGTGTCTTGCTCTCCTAAAGGCAGAAAGTGTGGGGGGAAAACAAAGAAAACAACAAAAAAGCTTGTATGTCTCTCTCTCTAAAAATTAAATATATCCCTGCTTTCTATTTCCTTTCTGCTTAGGGAAGAGCAGTTTTGAGTGTTGGAATAATGCAAGCTGCACATTTTTCTGATGAGCATCATCTTATTTCAGTCGGAAATACTAAAATCGTGCGCATCACACAGGTCAGCAACTAAAGCCCAATTACATACTTAGTTGTAAATTGTCCAATTGCAGAGGGCCAGCAGTCAGCTTTTCTTGCCCAATCTAGGGTGTCTCACAGGTATATATTTACAATTCCTACACCCGCTTCATAAGCATAAAATGAGATCCAAGTCTTCGTTGCCTTGAGGGTTTTTTAGATCGGGAACGGACTTTGTTTCCCAAGTTTGTCCCTAATCCAATAAAGATGTTTAAAGTGTTACTATAAAAGAATAGATATAAAAATACAATTAATGAATATTGGAAAATGCTGACAAACAAGCAAAGAGACAATTTTTTTAATCTTCAGTCATGGCAATCTGAATCGGGATTTAGCTCACAGCAAATTGCCATTCTGAAGCATTCAAAAATAATTTGCCAAGATAAGAGTTGCTTAAAATAGTGATGTTAAGAAAACTCAACAGATGACATCAAACCAAGAAAAACTTCCAGTTCTTTTTCTTTGTTTACTGGCTTTTTATTTCCTCTTGGGAAACTCTGAAGCCAGATTTTCAGGCTATTCTCTGCAGTTATGGGAACCCGGAAAGGTTAGTTTTAAAATCAAGTTTCTCAAGAAGGAAACACAACTCCAGGAACTGGGATCTGAAGAAAAGGAGCAAATGCCACAATATTTGAGATGGCTTTGTTGGCTTCTGACTTTCCCACATGCCAGAAGAGCTGCGGTCCCTGACAAACAAAGACGATGGTGTGTGGTTCCCACTCAGACCTGCCTGTGAATGTCCTGCTGTCGGCAGCTGTAGGTGCAAAATGCTGCGTGTTATCAGTCCCCGGCCGAGCGGTGACAAAGAGCTTTGAAGGGGCAGCACATCCTAACGGTGAGAGGGCGTGAGAGGCCAAGCGCTGCACGCCGGGCTCCGTCCTTCCAGATTGTCCCTGTTTTTCAAGCAGTAGAGCACAGAGTGATGTGAGAAACGAAGGGTGGAGCTGAGTCCTTGCATGAGTAACATCTGCAGGACTGGGCCTGATCCTCTTCCCACTGCAATCAACAGGCATCACGCCAGCCCCAGCACTGGGACCAGGAGCTGTGCCAGCAAAGCAAAGGGAAACCCATTAGGCTCTTTCTAGGGCCTGCTCAAGGAGAAAGCATTTAAAAGGGAATAAAAAAAATAATTTAAAAAAAAGGCCCAAATGGGTAAAAATAAATGGTACTATTAAAATAGGGACCTGTTTTGTGAGCAGTGTCTTTAGTCCTGCCAGTCCTCCTTCCGACGTGTGGGAAGTGTGGTGCCTGGTTGGAGGAGTCAGTCTCTGGGCTTGGAGGTGTGGGACACGAAGAACTGGAAGAGAAGATAGCCACTGGCATCTCTGTGGTGGGGTTGCCGTGAGGGCAGGGAAGATGTTTTTCTCAGCTGGGGAATGCTGCATTGCAGCTTTAAAAAACTTTGGAAATACCATCCTCGTCACCCGGATCTTTTCCCTAAGCTTTGCCTTTCTTTTCATCTTTTTAGTATAGTTAATCTCATTTCCAAATACCAATTTTCCTTCCCCCAAGGAATTTAGTAGGTAATGCCATCTTTACCTCCTTCTCTACCCCAGTTAAGTTTCTGAGGTGGTTTTTCATTTCTGAAGAGGTTTTTTTTTGGTGCTGTGTATTTAAGTACGGTAAATTAGAGGAGAAATAGGTCAACCAATTAGTAACTGCTGGTTTGCCTTTAAAAGCAAATCACATTAAAAATGATTCTTCATATTTCTCAGCGTATGTGCCAGCTGTGTGTAATTTTAGCCTATGGTAGCAGCAATGGGTCATTTGGGGCAAGGGAAAACAAACCCTCTGGAATCAGAAGTGAGAGCAGAGTAAGGAAAAATAACAAAAGCACGTGTAATTATTGCCTAAAAAAAAATAAATTTCGCGCTCCAGTGAGGTTTTGGGAGTCCTGAGTGTAGGACGGTGGCAGCTTTGAGCCTAGTGGGCTTGGAAGAGTGCTTCGTGCAGTAGCACAAGCCTACCTCATGGACTGATCTGAGAACTTTGCTGTTTAAGTAAAATAAAGAGGACATTTTCCTATTCACTGTTCTGTCCCTGTCAGTTTGTGGACCGTAAGCAGAGCTGTTACAGTGCTGGCACATCTGAAAACACGCTTTTTATATTTCCCAGAGAGTTTTCCAGGTATGAAATCAGCTCGTAGTGATAATACCCACAATGTGTTAAAGCAAACTCAAGGGGGAAACGTAGCTACTTGGCGTTCCTCAGACTATAAACAGGAATGTTTTACTGCTAAAACATTGTCTCCCTCCTCCATCCAGCACTGTTTGTTTTGGGTAATCTTAAATGTCACAAGGTGCTCTTCCACGATTGACCACAATTGTGTTGGAGCTTTTGAAAGACAAGGAGAGGAAAGATTATCAGTAACTTGTTTGCTATACTTTTAAAAATCGCTTGATGTGTGTTTCTGAACTGGTTGGGGAGCTCCTTAAACTCGACGTAGGCTGAAGTTCTCTCAGTTAATGATTGCGGCTTAGTCTGCACTAGAAAATGGCACGTCAGCGAGGGCTGTGCGTAAATCACTCTCCTAACACGTTTAGCTGTGCCAGCGGAAACTGGGAGGGTAGATGACATTATTTAAAATAAAAACAACAAATATTTTGCTGGTGTAGCTTGTTCCTTCCAAGAGGCAGGTTTAAACTATACTGTCTAAGGGGTTCTTCGCTCGCATAAGCTACGTAGGGGTAAGGGACGGGTACCTGCGTAACTTTATGAACATGAGGTGCCCTTATGCCAGGAGGAATATCTGCTGTCAAGATGGCCTGTTTTCAGAAAGCCCTGCCAGCCTCACTTAGACCCAAGCAATACTAATTTGATGGCTTTTTAGAAGTTAGTGGAATCCGTGCCTTGTCCTGATGAGCATTTCCTTACAATCGATCTAATCAGCAGAATTTAAGTTGTAAACTGCTCTGGGTTCAGTGCCCTGGGCACTGGCTTTGGGCACAGTGTCGGGCGAGGCACATCCCAGGGCCCCTCCAGCCTGAAAGGGCTCAGTGGCTCTGGGCAGGGCTGTGCCAGTTTTCGGGCAGTGGTGCAGCACGTGCTCTGTGCATCAGAATGACTGAAGAGCCTTTGGGGGTGCTGGAAAGGTGAGCCAAGAAAATTGCCTGAATGGGCAAAAAATGACCTTTTGTATCTTAAGATGCTTTCTGAGAACGCAGATCTCTTTTCTGCTTCATCTGGTGATCACTGTGGTTCCTCTCCACTTGGCCATCCATCATTGATGGGTTTCAGAGGTGCAGGACTAGAGGTAATGGTGCTCTCAAACTCTTGTGTCTTGTTACGGTTCCAGGTTTTCTTTGGTGTTGTATCTTTGACGTGCACCAGTGTTTGCCAGTGTAGAACAGCTCTGGTCCATCTACCATCCCTCCCTTGTACTCAGTACCCTCAATGAGCCAGCAGTATGAAGGAAAATGGCACAAAATTTCCCAATTCCTCTTCCAGTGTTCAGAAGATTTTTTTTTAATCTTTTCCTTTTCTCTGGCATAGAGGTGATCGTCCACTTGGATTTGCTCAGCATGGTCATGGGGTGTTACAGAGCAGATCTCTCATCTCCTGCTTCTTTGTCACTGTGCTGGCACCACTTCTGTTCCCAGTCGTGTGGTGCCTCTCCGATTTCCTGTCTCTACATGCCAGTGCATGGGAGCTAGACAGTCAGCAGTGCTGTACTGGGTCCAGAGCCAAAGAAGAGGAGCAAAAGACGTGAGCAAAATTCTTTCCTTGGGTGAAGCTCTGCACTAGGGGTCTTAGGTTATTGACTTGGAATGACTGACCCAAGTCTTTCTAGCAATTTGAAGGTGTGGCTTGTAACTGGAAGCCCTCCTGTCCCTTCTTTTTTTCACTCTTCTATTCCAGCGTTGCCATTTGAGCTGGGTTTAAATTCTGTGGAGTCTGCAGGGCTGTGAAGAAAATCCAGGAACTCCTGTCTTGCTGTTCCAGTGCTCCACTGTGCACTCAGATTTCCCACTTGGTTTGCCAGCTCATTCTGAGACTAAAACCAACATAAAGACACAGCATGTTCCACATGAACGCTCAGATCCTGCGGGAAGAAGTTCTGCAGAGCAATCTGAATGGTAGCAAGGAAGGGTGGCTAGTCTGTGGACTTCAGAGACACCCAGCAGTAATTTGGAGACTATGAAAGTCTGGAACTGATAGCACTGAACTAGCAGTAGCCACACAAGGTTCTCCACAGAGTTGCAGTTCTGGTCAGCCGGACCCATGTGTCAACTGGAAGAACAAAGCATGGTGTAGATACTGTGCCAAGTGCCTCACAGTGGCAGACTTTCATTTTTTTGTTAATGGAATTGATCTGCTCTGTGATCCAGTGCAACCTCTCGTCCTGGAGGTTTTTTCCATATCCTGCTTATTCCCCGCAGGTCTCTCTTAACAGCTGACATTCTTGCTGGCCCTTTGGCCAATGACTGGCAGACTGTCACCAGGTCCCTCATCTCAAGTCCATCAGAGGAGTATCAGAACCCAGCTCACTTAGAGGGACTGCTCCATCCTTTCATTTGTGACCTGATTTATACCAGGGGTTTACATATTGAAGATTGGTTAGCAATTTTTTTAATGGCATGGGAATGCTTGTCTGAGAATAGGTTCATAGTTATGCTCTTAGGATCCAAACCAGACAGAAATGTGGGTCTGTGTGCATCTGGTTGGGATAGCGGACTGTAGGGTTTTGGGTTCACTTGAGTTTTGGTGGTACGGTTGGTTTGGTTTACTTTGAGATGTCACTTGAGAAGGGATTTGTCCTAATTTAACAGTAATCCACGATCTGGAGGCAAATACATGTTTGATGATGGCCTAGTGTTTCTAGAATGTTTAAGGTTTTATTTTTGACAGGTCTTTCATGTGATAAGATCTGTGCTTTGGGGCTGCACTTTGCAAAACTGAGAATGAAGGAGCTCTGCAGGGTTTAAGATAATTCAGTCTCTTTTTCCTCTTGCCTCCCATGGTGAATTTGCTCCTGTGGTGGTTGCATAAGGGAACCCAGCTGAGCAAGCCTCAATAAAAGAGTAGAAGCTTGCTACTTGCTTTCTGTCAACTTGCCACATTCCTTCTGTACATGCTGCTCTACATCAGTTGCACATTACCACAGTAAATAGCTTCCAAAACTCCAGCAGTTCCTTTCTCCCATCGGCCTTTGCTTGTTAGCATGGCCGAAAGGCTTTTGTGCTCGTCTGTAGATACTGCAGAGTAGAAACCAGTTTATTATCAGTGTCCTTTTTCATACCTTGATAGCCCTGGATGATCTTACATTTCTTCTGGGAACGGGGTGAACTGGGTATCTGGAAATGTGAACAGTCACAGGCTTGAAGTTGGGCAGCCTCACTTGTGGCGTTAGGAGACTGGACCATCTCTCTTATGATAAGAGGCTGAAAGCCCTGGGGCTGTTTAGCCTGGAGAAGACTGAGAGGAGATGTGATCAGTGCTCACCAGTATCTAAAGGTCAGGCGTCAAGAGGATGGGGCCAGTCTCTTTTCAGTGGTGTCCAGCAACAGGACAAGGGGTAACTGGCACAAACTGGAACACAGAAAGTTCCACCTCAACATCAGGAAGAAACTTCTTTCTTGGGAGGGTAATGGAGCCCTGGCCCAGGCTGCCCAGAGAGGTTGTGGAGTCTCCTTCTTTGGAGAGATTCCCAACCCGCCTGGACACTGCGCTGCTGGGCCCCCTGCTCTGGGGGACCCTGCTGGCTGGAGCAGGGGGGTGGCACCAGATGATTTACAGAGGGCCCT
>JAAGNO010009684.1:0-17909 GCA_033439905.1 Ceryle rudis | reverse complement strand
GGGGGCTGCCGCCGGCACCTGCATCGGGGCGGGGGGCGGCCGGCCGGGCTGCGGGGGGAGGGGACGGCCGCCACCGGCCCCTGCCGCGACCTTTCTACATGTGTATAAATATCTATAATAATGATGTTATGTGTTCTATGCCATTATAGATTATTGTAATTGTATGCTATTATGTGCTATGTATTTATTATATTTTATATATGCTTGTGTACGTATATGTATCCACATATACAGATATGCATACGTCCTTTGATATCTCTCCACACACTTATATCTATACACATGCACATATATGTATACAACTCCATAAGCATTATGTCTATACTGCTATATATATCCATTTTCAGATATACGTATCTCTCTCAGAGTTTATAGATCTCCATATGTATATATCTCCATATATATTCACATATGTGCGCACATACAGCTGTACAGCTGTATGTACATACATATCTGTGTGTATGGAGATAGGGCCGTATAGATATAGGATGAGCACACTCTGGTTTGGGGCTTCTTCACTAGGGAGTGAAGGGGTGAGCCAGGTTGGACTGTGACCTCGTCTCCATCTCTGCTCTTTGGGGGGGGGTCGTCTCCCCCCTTGTCCCCCCTCCCCATGCTGGTGGGTTTATGGCAGGCACGGGGAGGCAGGGGGATGTGGGGTGATGAGGGGGAGCTGGAGGTGTTGCTGCAGTCCTGGTGTGGCTCACGAGTGGGTAGGGCACAGGGGGCGCTGGGCTCTGACCATGCTGGGGCAAGTTTGGGGGGCTATGGGAGCTGGATGTCACTCTGTGTTTTATCCTTTCTCTCCGCCAACTTCCTTTCCCTGTTGTGCTTTCCTTGCTGTAATTTGTGGGGAAGGAGGCAGGGGGAAAGGGGAGTCTAATGGGGGCAGTGGAGAGGACACAGGGTGCCGGGGGGAAGGTCTCTCCCTCTTCCCATGATGCTGATCCCATGGCTTCGCCTGGGGCTGGCCTGTATGTTCAGGAAGGTCATTGGGATTAAGGGAGCGAGAGCTGCAGCACCCAGCCAGCGGGGAAGAGATTGAGGTCTCGGCTGGGAGCAGAGAAGGGAGGGCAGGGAGAGCGAGTGGAGGAGACACATGCGCACCAGAGCTGAGAGGAGAGGCGTCAGGCTGCCTTTGGGAAAATAAAATAAAATAAGAGTGGTGCCAGGCAGGGGAAACAAGGAGGGAAAGGGAGAGTGGCCTGGCTTGCTCCCAGTGGCAGGGAGGCAGCCCTTGTGCTCCTGGACAGGTGGGTGGGTGGGTGATGTCCCCTCTGGATGATGTGATATGGAGGGTGGCTGGAGAGCCCCAAGACAGCTGAGAATGTGATTAATGCGGACACTCTGTCTGTCCTTTCATCTGTTCAAGCTTGTTTATGGTACAGCAGATCACGCTAGGAGCAGGCTGGCTGCGCTGGGCGAGGGGGTACGTGTGGCCCCCGCTCCTGGGCGGGTGGAGCGCAGCCAGCCTGCGTGTCTGCGGATGATGGACGTGATGTGACCTACAAAGGCTCTCCCGTTGCTAATCTCTGTGGCAGAATTTCCTCTTTCTCTCTCTCCCTCTTGGTCTGGTGGTGTTTTATTTTTCCCCTTCATTCGAGCACTGCAGGATTTTGGCTTCCCGAAGGTGCCAGGTGAGGGAGACAGAACAGGAAATATGTTTATTTTTTAATTAGGCACCTACTCTGCTTCAGGGTACCTTGGACACTATCAGCTTACTTGCTGAGCTCAGCTCTGTACCCTGCAACATCTTCCTAGGCAAGGAGCACTTTCTGGGGACTGGTGTCTCCTTGGGACCCCCCATTGTTTCCCCCTGCTCATCTGACCTTGACAGAGAACAGGATGGGGTTTAACCCAGGCACTTCACTTGGTCGTGGGAATTAAAGTCCTTTTGCAGAGCTGGAGGTGCTCCAGGTCAGCGGTCCAGCAAGGGAGGCTGGCCTGATTGTTGTGGTTCAAGACTACGTGTGCACCTCTTCTCTCCCAAAATACAAATTTCTTCTCCTGCTTTTACACTGGTTTGTTCTTGTCTGTCCTCCCAAGCATCTCTCCCTTTTCAAAGCTGGGGAGCCACAGGCTGAACCCAGATACTTAGCTGTGGTTTTGGTCTTTTTTTAACTTGAGAACAAGAGGGGTCCTCATGAGCATTGAAGTCCTATCTCGGGCTGTCACAAGCATCAAACCCTTTATCACCCTTTCCATAAATTGGCTGAACTTTGCTGAAAAATGACTAGTTCATGAATTTTTTGCGCTTCTCACTTCCTATGGGAGAGGGTTTGGCATCTCCGATGGTCAGGGCCTTCCGCTGTAAATCTATTCATGGCTATGTTTTTATGCATTTGCTTTTGTACTCTTGTGCCCTTCAGTTTAAATGGTGTTTTCCCCTGGGTGTATTTATAGACTGCAATCACATCCGCACTTAGCCTTTCTATCACCAGACTCTACGAGCCAAACTCTTCTGGTGGCAAAGGGCTCTCCCTCCCTGTGGTCTCTGTGATAGTTCTTCCTTTCACCTGCTCTGTAATCTGTTCACCAAGCACTGGAAGCACCTTGCTTGCCATCTCCTGAGATCTCATTTGCCTTTATCTTGCTTGTGGCATGGGAGGTCCATCTCTCACCAGGGCAAGCTGGAGACTTCTTTTGGCCCGTTTAACATGATGGACTTTCACTGAGAGCAGAATTTCTCATGATCACTTCCCTAGGCAGTGACCTTGTGCTCAGGTCATGCTGCCTTTCAGCAGACTTTATGATGGCATGGAGGTACATCTGGCTTTTTACCAACAGGCAGCAAAACTGGCTCCTGTCCAGGGAGTTTGCAGCCCAATTGAGAAGGTGGCAGATCTCCAGGGAGAACTGCAGGATCAGGAGCAGATGGGGTGTCCGACTGAAGATTATTTATGTTGCTCCTTGCTAAGGAGGAGATGAGATAGGTTTGACGAGGTGGATGCTAAACTATGGAAAGAGGTTAGCAATACTGGAGTATCTGTCCACCACAACAGTGTTGTGAGGCAGCTCAGGTTTCTTGGGTGCTTTGGAGGTCTGGCACAGCAGAATAAGTATGCATCTCCCTACAGAAAGGTTGCCTGGCATGGGTGCTGGCAGATGGTGGTGGTCCTTCAGAGCACCCAAGTCTGGTTTGGATGTTCAGCCTCAGCGTGAGCCATTTCTCTGCCGCTGCCTGCCCCAGATGCACTTGCCTGGATGAAGCAGCACCTTGTAGCACAAGGAGTCCTATGGAGCAGTCCCTTCTGAGCATCTCGGCTGAGGGTGACTCCAAGGGCATCTGGAACTTGCAGTGAGGGGATTTGTCCAGTCTGGCTGGACCGAGACCTGCACAATGAAAGTAATGTGCTGCTGGAAGATCCCAGGGGCTTCCCCACCTCTCTGTGGGGAAGGGCAGAACAACTTCCTCCCTATTCCCAGTGGTGGTGAAGAGAAGACAAGCAACTTGTCCTACTACACTGGGTGGGCTGGGGTTCACTCCGAGACCTGATCTTTCAAGGCATTGCTCCACACTGTGCCACTTTGCCTCCTGCCGGCTGCAACACAGAAGCATACTGTGAGCTGAGCGGCACTGCACAGCCGGTGCCCTACAGCAGACAGGACATAGGTGCATGGGTAAATTTTTTACCACCCTGCCACATAAACCTCCTTTCAGCCTGTTAAATGACCCAACAGCTGGAGCTAGTGGTGCTACAGCTGGAGTTAGTGGATCTAGGTGACCCACACCGAGCTGGAGCAGTGCTATGGTACGTGGCTCCAGGACTGTTCTTGAAATAAAGCAGATGAGCGTGGGCACATCCCTGTGTAATCCTGTCATGCCCTGACCCACAGTACTCTCTGCAGCCGGTGCGGAGGAGCTGGGAGGCTCCTTTGTGACCCGCAGGTGTTGGATGTAGTGCTGGCTCCATAAATAAGTAAAATGCTAATTGAAACAGGTTGTTCCAGGCGCTGCAACTGCTTAACCTGCTTGCTGGAGAAACTGAAGCAGTGCTCGATATAAAAGCATAACAAGGCAAAAGTAACTCGCTTTTGGAAAGCAGGCCCAGCTAGGTGGCTTGAGCGAGAGCATTTCCAACTGCAACTGCGCTGGCAAAGCAACCCATTAAAACTCGCCACATAGTTTGAGACACCAAATCTCTCTCTGATGCCAAGGGCATTACCCCTCTGGAGGGAGGTTCAGAGAGGAGAGGCACTGCCTGCCCTCCGTCTCCTCCTCCATCACCTGCTGCCAGTTCCACCACGTCCCCAGGCTGGTGGGAACAGACAGACCTTTTGAGCTGGGGCAGAAAGTGCTTGCAGTGGCAGTTAAACCAAGCCTTAGAACCCAGGGGCCATATTAGTCTGAAACCAGCTGCAACCTGTACCTTCTTTCTGTTCCTGCTAAATTTAGTTGAGATGTTCCCCATGTTCATGGACCATAGCTCATGCTCTCTGCCTCTGCTCCTCCATGTAATTTTTGCCCCAGCTACCATGCTCGCTGGCTGCATGCTTGCGAGAAACATTAGCACACAATGAAAGAAATGCAGCAGTTCAAAGCATGTGTTTGGAGTCAAGCCCCAGGTACAGTTCTGTATGGGATCCCCTTCCTTGTGTTGACTTTATGGGATTGCTGTCACTGGGATTGGGGATGTCAGAAGACATATATGCAGAACCATGGGGTGATTTGGGGTTGGATACAGCAAGTTGCGTTGTTTCCGAGATAGTATTTCCAGGAAGGATCTTGGAGCAGGAACAATTCTCTTGTTAATTGCATTTGCAGATAAAAATTTGAGAAATAGCACATAGGGACCAAAGGCAGTCAGAAATATCAGAAAAAAAATAAGATAATCATAGGTAATGGCTATTTCAAAACATGAGAGGCACATAGGTGAGGAGCGGAGAAACTGCATGGAGCTGAGACATGGCTAAGGCAAGCACTTGTTGCAAGACAAGGCAGCAGAGAGGACTAGTGTGGCTGTGAGAAGAGCAGGTGCAGGTGGCAGTGGATGTGGTTGGCGCAGCCAAGCCAAGGAAGGAGATGTGTCACTAGAAAAAAAACATGAACTCTTCCTCATGGAAAAAGATGCAACTTTTGGGAGGTCACTTCATTGAGCAGCGACCTGGTGATGTAGGGACCACCTGGAAAGCACATAAGAATCTGGATATCACCATCGAGGTGTGACCACGAGGAGCTGTCACCAGTAGTGGTGGGACAGAAGATGCTGTTTAACCACAAGAAGAGCGTAAGAGCTGTGGGACAGAGCTTCTTGAAGTCACTCTCTGAGACACAGCTTCCTGTTACACCAGTGGGCATCTTCCCATGGCAAAGCCCTTCCTCTCTCCCCACGGTGACATGTGTGGCTGCTCAGCCTGGCTGTCTTTGGAGGCTTCCCAGCTGCTGGCTCTCAGACTGCCCCAGCATCACATGGGGCTTAGGCTGCTGTGGAGGTGAAGATCAACCCAGGCATGGGCCTAGTGGGAAACAGAAGGGTTAATGGCTGGCCTGTTGGCTGTCTGGCCAGGAAAGCCTGTTCCAGATCCCGTGGCAGGAATTAGGGATCCAGAGCCTTTCTCCCCTTCATCACCTGCTCCGGCTCAGCCCCCGCTGGGGAGCTGGTGCCACATGGCTGGTGGCCAGGGAGGGGGAGCTGGGAGGGAGGTGCTGGCATGCTGTGCTCTTTCCTGGTCCCATGCTCAGGGGAGTCAGGTACAAATGGGTACAGGGAGGCTGGCCGCCTCCAGCACCCGCACAGGGCTCAGACATGTCGTCAATACCGTGGGCAGGAGTCGTTTGCTGCCTGCATGGTGCTGGCTGGAGGGAATAAATAGAGGCCGCCTGTTTCCAAGCTGCCAGGACCATGTGTATGAAAAGCTGCATATGTTTTCTTCAAAATGAACTAAATACAAGTGGATTTAATGATGATAATAATAGTAGTAATAATGATAATAATCCATGTCTGTGGGGGAATCTCCAAAGCTTTCCAGAGACTCCATTTGCAAGTGGCTGAATGAGAACGAAAGCCAGATCATCTCTGCCGGTTTATTGCTTGCCCTCTCCCATGTTCTTGCTTTCTTTTTAAAAAGATTTATTCCTGGTCATTACCAGATCAGACACACAAGAGGATATCGCTTCATTCTGCCTGAGGTGTATTTGATTTGAAGTCCTGCAAGTAATATTATGTCATCAAATGGTTTCCTCTCTGTAATAGAATAAAAGGGAGTTTGGGAGAAGGAGCGGCAGCACGCAGTGTGACAGAGATTGAGTGGAGGGCACCTCAGTGAGCCCATGCAAGCGGCTGGACAGAAATCGTCTTCAACCTCATCCCAGCTACAGCCATTGTGGGGATCTCAGGGGTGAAGTCAGGAGGCAGCATGACAAACTCCTGGGATGAGATGCTGGAAAATCCTAGTGCATTGCCAGAGTCTGGCTGTGCTGTGCGTCCATCACATGATGCTCAGGAGTGTCTGATGCACGGCTGGGGATGGGCAGCGTGGTGGAAAGCCTCACATGATGCTCAGCAGGTTTCGCCTGGCTTTCTGTGGGGCTGAGCCTGCAGCGGGAGGTGGGGAGGGACCAGAGCACATCTCTTTGGAAGGCTCATTTCTTGCCTTTACTTCTGGCAAAATCAGGTCACCCAGTTCAGTGAGAAGAAAAAAAAAAAAGGTCTTTTATGGTGCGGTGCAGCCTTTTGCCTGGTCTGCACTTTTCTCACTCTACTGAGCCCTTACATCCCTGTCATGGACAGCACAAGTCCCTTGAGAAACTGGGGTAGGGGAATTCTCAGCCTCTCCCTGTCTTCTCCCTGCAGTGCTTAGCATTACATGCATTTTACCGTGTCGTTCAGCAAGTTGCCTTGTCTCTGTCATCTCTGCAAAGCGCCTGACTCTGGGCTTCTTTGCTTAGTGTCTCGGAGCTCTTTGATGGAAATAGAACTCTAGGAAAATCATTGCAACAATCTGTGTGGATGTGATGCGGATGAAGGAGCAGTGAAGTTGAGAAAATCCATCTCCCAGCAGCAACACTGGGTTGGTCAGATCTCCATGTGCTGTTTTCTGCCCCTTTTTTTGAGCATAGCTGAATATATTGCTACTTGTTAAATGCGCACCTCCAGACAGGCTACACACTTGCAGAATTAATGTTGCTTTTGAAGGGTTAAGGAAACCCTCTCAACCTAAAATATGTAGTTACTTCAAGTCCTGTTAACTGACATAAGCAGCCTCGCTGAGGAAATGGGGCCTCTCAGGTGCACAAAGCTGGGGAAGGGTGTCTGGTTTTTGTCACCAAGTGTAGGAAAGAGGCCAGTGATCTCCTGGGAAGTAGAAGGATGGGCTGCATTTGGGAGCCTTGGGATGCAGGGCTTTGCACTTGCCTCCTGTCAGCCTTCAGACAAGTCACTTCCTCACGACTTGGCACTCAGTCAGGAGAAGATTCCTGCCATCTTATCCTCTTCACAGCTGGACACGTATTTTGGACCATTTTATTAGCGGCTGTAGGCAAGGCCTTGTGTGGCGAGGATTTGCGACACCAGATGGGGATAGAAGGAACATGCAGTGGTAACACAGAAGGGCAAGAGGCTTGTGCTGGTGCTGCTGGTCGCTGGCATTTCTTCAGAACTGCCGCAGATGTGATGGGAAAGGAAAGGTAAATCCCTCATCCTTGCAGACTTGGTGCTGTGTTTATAATCCAGGCAAACATTCATACTGCACCTGCTGCCTAGATCACCTTTGTATGGGCATGGATTAGGAAGTCAAGGAGATAAAAAATACTTGCTCTTTATGACTTGCTACATCAGTGAGCTTCCACCCACCCGCTCCCTTACCAACAAGAAATAGCTGCCATGGGTTAAGCGTGCAACAGTTTCTCCTGAAGGCTGTGAGGTCTGGGCTCCCATAATTGTATTTTTTTTCTAGAAAAGTGCTTGTCTGTGTACCTGTCCCAACAGTGTCTGGGTGCGGACATTATGGGGAGAAAACAGGCAATGCTGCCTGTCAGCAGTAGCAATTGCCTCTTCTCCTGCTGTCCAGCTCTGCCTGTGGGTCTGAAACCTCTGGTCTGAGCCTGCCCGTTTTTGCCCAGTCACTGTTATCTGGTCCAGCTCAAGGCTTCTGTGTACAATGCATCCTCACAGTGTATTGCTGTGCCTTGAGGGTGGTGGTAGGCTGGCAAGGGGAGGAAGGCCTCTCCACTGACACTGACTTTGCCCTCTCTGCCCTGCCAGGGAGCAGAGCATGGACCAGAGCTGATACCAGTGGTGAGGACAATGTGGAAGGAGGCATCCCTTAAGCTACTGTGCTTTGGTCTGTAGAAAGCTTTTCTAAGGACAATGAGTACTTTGGAGTGGCTGTTGCAGGACTCGGAAGATAAGGATCTGCAGTGACTTGTTCTGTTCACAATTAAGAATACCCTGAGTGGAATTTCCCCAGAAAACTCTGGAGGTCATCTCAAATCAGATGTTTGCCAGTAAATCATACCTTGGGCACCTCCAGCCTGTGAAACAGCTTTCTCTTCATAGGAGAGGAATTGTGGCATTTTGGCTGACTGAAAATGGAAAAATGAAGTTGGGAATGCCACCTCTGCTTGAAAACTAGGAAGAGGGAGATGTGCCTCTGGTCTCATGACTCTGAGCTGTGTCTTTACAATGTGCTGGCATAAAAAGATACGAAAGAGCAAATGCAAAAAGGAGCCATTCTGCTTCTTTCACTCACAGATGAGAGCTCTTCCAGGCTAGCAGCAAGCCCAAAGATAAGAGCAGATAGAAGATGTGTATTGAGAAGTGAGCAGAGTAAACAGGGGTCTGTCTCCAGGGAGAGGCCATTACAGAAATTCATTCATCACAGTAAATGAGTTACCTGAGACTCAACAATATCTGCTCCTTGCAAGGGTTGAACTGACTAAGGGAACTGACCTTTTACCAGTTTTGAGCCCTAAAACAAAACTGAATACCAGAATTTGCCACTTTTGAGGCTGTTTCTCATCTTCCAAAGAGAAGACACACTTTCTACTGCTGTGGAAAATGAGGCACTCATTTTGTAATCCAAATACATAGAGGTTGGTACTTCAGGCGGCAGCATTGATGCTGGTCAGAGCCTTACACTGGGACATCACTTCATGCATCAGCTCCCCCTCAGGTTAGAGGAACATGGTGTTACTGCCAACGGTCCTAGGCCAACCTGTCAGCCCAGCCTGTTGTGAAGGTGTGTGAGATTTCCCACTGAAAGATTCTGGCTGTAATTTGTGTAATTGTGCTGCTTTCCAAACCATTCAGGCTGAAATTTTGAAGATGAGACTTTTGCTTCAGGCAGAAGAGATTTTATTTAATTTTTACAGGTGATTTCTGCAAAATATGATCAATCTCCAAGAAGAAGGAGGAGGACACTTGTTTTACTTCTAAGCTTAAAAAGCTCTTGTGAACTTTCAGAGAACCCATACAGTCCCCACACTTAGGAGCACTGGCATCCAGCTTTTTTAGGTTGCTCTACTGTGTCAAAAATACTCCCAATCTCAGTAACTCGTGTGACCCAGTTACGGGTCTTACTATCCATGTCAGTAGATACTTGTTAGAGTTTGGCAGAAATATGGTTGGCATTGAGTATCCGCTGAAGTGCTGTTGGGGACCATGGGTAAGGTTTTTCCTCTGGTTCTTGGATGCCACAGGTCAAACAGAGGTCTGTGCTGTGTATTTCAGACATCCAGCCCCACCAGCGATAG
Source organism: Ceryle rudis (assembly GCA_033439905.1). Classification (NCBI taxonomy): domain Eukaryota; kingdom Metazoa; phylum Chordata; class Aves; order Coraciiformes; family Cerylidae; genus Ceryle; species Ceryle rudis. The sequence continues at coordinate 8,215 of JAAGNO010009684.1, read as the reverse complement.
ATGGTGTATTGGGTTTGCATTAATCACTGGTTAGTTTTCCCTGCACTCACAAAGCTGCTTCTCTGCTTTCTGGACTGTCTGCCTTGGCCTGTTCTGATGCTTGGTTGTGTTAAATGGTACCAGGGTCCTTTTGACCTAGCAAACACTCAGACCTATCTCCACTCCCTGCAGGAGACTTGACATTACACATCTTCTTATCTAATGCTTTTCCTTGGGGATTAATTGGTGGTTCCAAGGGTGCCAGGGTCCTGTTGTGTAGGCAACTGCCAGGCTAGCAGTGCCCCAATGACATCCTAGGGCACGTCATATGTATGTTCACCCCATTTTTGAGGTCCCATTTCCCATCTATGTGGGGCCCTTGCAGGCAGCCTGCAGATGGGCTGTTTCTACTGAGGGTCTCAAGATGCCCTGCAAAGAAAAATCCCTACATGCTGCCTTAATCTTCCTCTCTTTCTCCTGTGGCTGCGAGGGGAAGCTGTTTGTTTGAGATGCAGGACTGGGACTGCTGTAAATAGCTCTCTGCTTTGGTAAACCTGCTGTGTCAAAGAGGGACAGCCTTGTGGCAGGCGACAAAGGCTAAGCCCATGAGCAAAGATTAGACTGGCAAGTGCGGATTATGGCATTTCTACCTGGGCTCATCCTTAATGCCACCTGATTTAAAATAACACATAGTGGCAGTGATGGGTAGGGAGGACTCATGGCAACCCTGCCAGGTGGACCTGGATGGGGGATATTTGGCCCATGAAATCCGTGGGGAAGGTTGGACAGTGTCAGCATATGGGTGAGTGGGCAGAAGGTTAGGTGGTATCATGGGCTGAGCTGATGGAAGACTGGTGGAGAGGGGTGTGTGACATGCAGCGAAATGGGGAGAGCGGGAGTCCATCTGGATGGAGCTGCAGAGCAAGCAGGGCTGTAGGTTGTGAGGGGGGTGAAGGGGGAAAAGAGCATAGTAGCCAGATAGATAAAATTAGTGAACTAATGCTTGGTAGAAACAATTAATTCCTAGAAGGAAAGGGAGTGGGCGGGAGAATGAGTGCAGACTAAGAGGATTTCTACTATTTGGAGCCGTTGTATGCAGGCACCCACACCAAAACCACATCCTAGTTTATACTCCATGTCACCTCCCTGTGTGTTTGTGGGAAGCTACCCTTCCAGTATGTGACTGCTTTACATTGCTTTAGATAAGATGGATAAAAAGGGTTAATCTAAAAGTGTCCTATTTTAAGTTAATCCTCAGAAATAAAATTAAACCACCTCCCCAGTAAATTCCCTATGGCTACAGCCCGGGCAAGGCAGCAGGACAGCAGCTCAGCAGAGCAGAGAGGTGCCTGCAAAGGGCATCTGTCCCCTGCAGAGGTCCTTTTCACTGGTCCAGAGAGATGGGGCTTGCCCTGACATGTCTCCTACCTCCCTCCCCACCAGGTGTTCTCCATCGTGGTATTCGGCTCCATTGTCAATGAAGGGTATGTGAACCACCTGGACGAGACAGAAGAGTACTGCATTTTCAACCGCAATCACAATGCCTGCAACTATGGCATTACCGTGGGTGTCCTCACCTTCCTCAGCTGCCTTCTCTACCTGGCTCTGGATGCCTACTTCCCACAGATCAGCAGCGTCAAGGACCGCAAGAAGGCAGTGCTCTCCGACATTGGAGTCTCGGGTGAGCTTCCTGACCAGCTGGCCATAGTGGCCCTCTCTTCTGCTGGCAAGGGAGTGGGAGGGAGCTTCCACTGCCTTGCAGGTCCCTGCTAGCAGGGAGGTCTTTGGATTCCTTACTCTCTCAGGCCTTCTTCCTCTCTCCTCTTTCCCTTTCTCTTCTTAGCCAGTCTGGCTGATGCCTCTCTGCTATTCCCCATAGGTGTAGCTCAGGGAGTCCTTTAGGATCAGCAGGTCTTGCCTCCCTGCATGTTTGTGCTTGCTCAGGCCAAGTGTTGATGCCTCTGGAGGTGGTACTTCCTTCTTTTTCAGCTCCAGGTGATTGAACTGTATATATTTTAACATAAAGAAAATGTTGAGGGTTTCATGCAGGCTGCCTAAACCAGTCCTTCTAGGTTACCTGGCATTCCCCATGTCAGTGGCTGTGCAGGACCACATCCAGACCTGAGGCTTTATTCTCACTTACAGTCAGATCTCTGCATCCCCAATAGTGGGTTGAAGTGACAGACGGGGTGATGGTGCATTCGTCTGTGCCCATGTAACACCAGTCAGCAGCATGATGAGGATGCGCTTTGCTCTCATGCTGTGATCCTGAGTCGCTCTTCTGGCTTACTGCAACCATACAGGCAAACTTCTCCACGTCAGGGTCACCCCACAGTTTATCAAAGGGGCCACAATTGGAGCGAGGGCAGGATCAGGTGCAGCATCCGAACTTGTTTCGGACTTCTGGCTTGCAGGTTTGTTCGTGATTAGCCCCTTGCCCAGCAGTCCTGCACGCAGCTAGCAAGAGAAGGGCAAGGATTGAACTGCTGCTACTTAAGGATGCCCATTTCCCTCACTGACCAGTATCTGGCTGTGCCTGTCAAAGAGGTTGAGTCCCACTCCTCCTCACGAGCCAGTCTGGACTTGGGGCTCCGCCCCCCCATCCCTTTCCCAGAGTGCAGCATGTTAATGATCCTTCAGCACCTTTCCTCAGTGAGTCCTGTAGCCTGTGCTCTCCTGAGCAAAAGCTGGTTTCTGTGCAACTGCAGCCTGGCTGCTTCCCATTCCTCTGCAGCTCCCTTGGAAGGAATTGCTCTTTGCTTGTCCTTGCAGGACAGGGTTGCAAAGCAGTGGCTGTTTCAGGGAGCCCAGGTGATCTCTCCTGCACTGGAAGCCCTTCAGGCTCCCTCCCAAGGCCAAATGCAAGTCCTGTGATCAATTCAAACACAAGCAAATGAACTCTCCTGAGGTACTTTCTGCAGATACCTATTGTCACCTTGACAATGTAGCCGTCAGCAAGCCTGCTAGCTTGCTTGGGCTTAGGCTGTGCAGTCAGGGTTTGGCTCAGTCCGCAACACACTAGCGGGTCTCTGTAGGGTTGAAGTTTACAGAAAAACATCATGTTCTTGTATTCCATTCACACATACCTTCTTGATGTCTCTCCCCTTCCCCTTTGGTGTGCTGGTGGCGGTCCATCCCAGCCTTCTGGGCATTCCTCTGGTTTGTTGGCTTCTGCTTTCTGACCAACCAGTGGCAAGCTTCAAAAGAAGAGGACGACCCATTGAATGAGGGAGGGGATGCGGCCCGAGCAGCCATTACGTTCTCATTCTTCTCCATCTTCACTTGGGTGAGTACAGCAGCCATGGTGTTTCATCAAGTGTCCTCTGCACTGTATTAACTTGTGGGGAATGGAAAATGACTGGCTAAGTGTGATTCCCCCAGAGATGTCAGTTCACGTGGCTTCTGAGAAGGAAAAGCAGGAGGGGAGGTGGTTAGAGGGTAAACTTGGGAAACAATGGCTGAAAAACTTACATGAAAGATGGTGCAAGAGCATTAATAAGCACAATGGGAGAGAGCATCCCGTATCCCAGTAAAGAGTGTCATTGACAAACCTCTAACATGACCTTGGACAAGCCAGCTCCCCAAGCATCATTTTCCCTGTGTGTCAGAGGACTTTGACAGTATTTTCACCTCATGGATGCTAAGCAGAGAAAGAAGCTCCAGGATGGGGGTTGCACCTATTTCCCTGCTTTGCTCCCATCATCTGAAATGTCATCAGTGGCCATGAGGCTACAATTAATTGGTGTCCTTCTGGGCTCTCTGCACCTACAGCTGCGGTGCTGCGTCACTTAGGAAGGTGATGGTGCTGTCTCTGAAGACTCCCCTTTCCCCAGCAGTTCTTTATTGATAGTTTCCAGGAAAAAACATGGTGTGCAATATAAATGTCCCCCACGATTTCCTCCAATGTCTGAAAGCACCAAGCCTGACTGACTTTTGTCTGAAGTGACAGGCTAGTGCCAAGCAGGACGTCATTTTAGGCCAGTCTCCATGTTTAAGTCCTTGTGGCTTTATCTTCTTCTTTCCCTACAGGCCTTAATGTTGGGCAGGGGCCAGGTAGGAAGGGTGCTGTAAGACCATGAATCTGTCAGGGAGGAAGCGGGGCTATGAAGGGTTGTACAGTCACCACCCTTGCCAAGGTGACACCAAGCAGGGGCAAGGGACAGCAGAATGTGTGTCTCCCAGCACGAGCTGTGTCCTGCACTTGAGTGCTGCCAAAAGACCCTTGCAAGCTCCAGCATAAAGTGTGACAAGGAACAAGACTTTTGCAGGTGGTCCCTGAGGACCCTTTTTGAGGTGCCACTACCTGCAGTGGTCCTCCCTGATGTACAGGCTTGTGATTGGCTAAATAGACATCAGCCTTTCCTGTTTCCTTGAGGTTTTTATTTCAGTCAAATGCTCTTCCTTACTGATTTTTCTCCCCACAACCCTCTCTCTCCTCACAGGGCTTCCTCACATTTCTGGCTTTCCGGAGACTCAGAGACATTACTTTTCAGGAAGAATACAACACCCTGTTCCCTAATTCCCCATCCTTGCTGCCTTAGTGCCCCTCCTTGATGGTGGAATTTAAAGGAAGGGGTGGAGGGATGCAGCTGGAGGAGGTTACTGAGCAGAGACGGTTCCAACGCCCTGACCATGGGGGTGTGGTCACTGTAGGGCATGGGGTGGGAAGACATGGGCCATTGACCTGGAATAGGGTTGCCCACTGAGCAGAGGTTCTCCCTCTGGGGAGTTGGAACTGGCAATTTCTTCTGCTCCTCCTCTGCTTCCTTCTCTACCTCACCCATACCCTAACTAATGCTGCATAACACTGCTGTGCCATTCTTTTGACAACTGCTCACACCTAATACTTCAGCCAGGAGATGCCCTCTGCCCCTACCACTTTATCTCCTCCATTTTCTCCCAGCCCTCATTCCCTAAAAGTCCCTCTCCCAGCCCTCATTCCCCAAAGATTCCCTCCTCCCCCTGTCACCTGCTAGACAGCTCACCTCTGTTGGGAATGCTCTGGGACAACAAGCCATGCCTGCTGAGGTGCAGGGTGCCACACCCTGTTCCTGGGCTCCCTCAGTCCACCAAAGGGTGTCCTGCCTGCCGTGCCTGGGACAGGAGGCAGCAGTACTGCTTGCTAACTATCCCCTGGTCTGGGAAGCAGCTGCCTTGACTCCTGCTGCTCCTTTCCAAGGTCTGTGCTGCAACCTACAGATGTTGGCCAGTGAAAGGGTTACAGGGTATGAACACTACCTCGCTACTCTGGGTCAAATCCTGTTCTCTCTCCTTCCTGACCTCTGCATGCAAAATGGCTGCGTACATCCAGCCCGGCGCACAAACTGTCTGCGGTGCTGCTGAGGCAGAGTGCCTTCCCAAGGGCAGGAGGGGCTGAATGGAATAATCACACACCAACTGAGCCTCTGCAACCTGTGCCACGTCAGTGAAACCCCCCCGCCAGCTGGGCATGAGGTGCCCAGTACACCCCAGAGCCAGCAGGGAGCCCCAGCAGGCTGTGCACAGACAGCTGGGCTCACAGCCATCCCTGCCCAACTACCCTCTCTCCTGGTGGGCTTGCGCTTTCCGTGGGGCAGCCAGAATCTCCGTGCAGGGGAGGGTGTTTCACCCGTGGTCTGCTACACAGGCCTCGCACACTAATCCGTAACCACTACTAACCCCACTTTTGTTTGTTTCTCTTTCTCGGTACATTCCCCTTCTCTTTCTCCCCTCCCCTCTCTGCTTCCCATTTCTTCCCTCCACCTCCTCCCTTAAAGGTGGGCCAGGCATTCCTGGCATATCAGCGTTTCCAGCTGGGTGCCGATTCGGCCCTCTTCTCCCAGGACTACATGGACCCAAGCCAGGACTCCGGCATGCCTTATGCTCCCTACACAAACGAGGAGGATACTACAGATGCGGTGGGGACGTACCAGCAGCCCCCTCCGGCAGATGCTTTCGACACCGAGACACAGGGGTACCAAACGCAGAACTACTGAGCCACCGATGCCCCTTTCCCTTCCCCCTTTCCTTCTGCCCCCTTCCCCCCTGCCAGCAGAAAGCCAAGGCACAAACCAGAGATGTGCGTAGTGGCATAAGAGGTGGCTCTCAGCTATGCTCCAGCCGTCTGGGTCATCTGTTTTTATTTATTGTTTTTAAAAAAGAAAAAAAGAAAAAAAAAAAGAGAAAGAAAAAGGGTTTTCCCCATAACCTCTTCCTTATCCTCCTCCCCAAAACTACCTGCCAGAACCAAATTATTCCAAAATCTGTCACTGTATTGTAACAGGAGGGTTCCCCCTTCCCTACTATCCCTCCTGCCTTGCTGCAGAGGGCAGAGTCTGGCTGGTGGGCAGGAGAGGGGCTATGGCACCAACAGGGCAGGAGTGGGGGTATTGGAGGCAGAAGGGGAGGATTGAGAGGGACCAGGGACCTTCCTAGAAGAGATGGTTCTGCTAAAGGCTGGAGTAGACATGGGAGCATCTGAATTGGGCTGGAGGGCCTGGTGGCTCAGGGAGGGTGATGGTGTTGGAGTCAGGGGAGCGGGAACCATCCCCCATGCAAAGACAGTAAGATTTTTCTCTGCCACACACTAGTGAGGAAGGGATGCTTTATTTTTAGGGGGTTGGGGAGAGGTGGTCTTGAGGGGGAGCACAAAGAGAGAAATGAGAAGGGACATAGGAAGATTTGCAGGTACAATCAAAAACCACAAGCATGTCTGTAGGTTACAGCAAAAGACTTGGCAGAGCAGAGGGGCAGTGCCATGCGAGTTGCTCCTTCCCCAGGCCCCTTGCATTGAGGTGGAGGTGTTTCCCCTCACCTGTACGTCCTGCTCATCACTCTTCTTAGACCAGTGTTTGGTGAGGCAGGAGGGGAGCCATGCCCAGTCCCTGGCCCCCAGACACTGTGCCTGTGGAGGGAAGGATAGAGGAGGTGGGCTTCTAGGAGGCCCTGAGAGCCCTTGTCCCTGGCTGGGCTGGTTTGAGAGGGAGAGGAGAGCTTTGACATTTCACTCTGGGCAGGAGGAGGAGAAGAAAGCCAGTTTCACTCCGCAGGTCCTGCTGAACTCTCCTCTGTTCCTCTGCTACCCCAGTGGAAAGTCTCTTGCTGACACCATATTTGTAGCGCACAGGAAGGGAGCAGGACTCCCCCTGGAAAGAAATACTGCTGCTAGGACGGCCACCATGCATCTGGCTCTTGCACAGCAGTGCGACCAAACAGGGAAGGGTTCTGCCCCACACAGCTGTGCTTTGCCTCCCACTCAGATGGCGAGGAAGTCTTGGTGTGTGGAGAATTCACTGGGGCCAGACTGAGCCCTCTGAAAACTGGTCTTACTGTTCTTGCCGTAGATTATACCTTAGTGTGTCTTCTGCAGCATCTCAATTCCTGCCTGTCTTTATAGCTTCACCTAGGTGGCAGTAGTGACTCTCAGATAGAGATCGTATGGACATCATTCCACATTCCTCATGATTTTGCTTCAAGAAAAGATGCAGCCATGGAAGCACACTCTATTCCAGAATCGAAGTAAGGTCTCTGTGTGAAGACAGTCCCTAAAGGGGGATAATTCAGCAATAGCCACCTGGACAATTCTCCCCAGCACAGGCATCTCTCGGAGCACAAGAAGTGGGGTATGCCTTGCAGCAGAGAGGACTTGCATCCCCCACTCTGCTCCACACAACACTGGCCCCAGGAGCAGAGATCAGGAGCAGATCCAAAATCCATAGGTGCTCCCCATGAGCATCCAGATGGTTCCCCATAGCACCCTTAGGAGTTGGGAGGATGGGACACTGGTCTGGCCTGTGGTTGTGTGAACATCTCCTCTGGAGGACACCAAGGTTACCAGTCCTTCCGCTCTTCCCAGCGTGACTCCTCTCCAGCTGCCCCACAAAGACAGGGAAGGGGTAGAAACCATAGAGCTTCAAGCCTCAAGAGGGAAGGGAAACAGTTCTCTGCTGTATGTAGGCACTGTTTCTACCTGCTCCTACCAGCAGACTTGTGCTGCCAGTGGCTATCCCTATGGCTTGCCCTCCCCTTGCAAGTGGTTAACCTCTGGTGAGGACAAGAGAGGGGGACCAGCTTGCCCCTTGGATGCACCAGGAGGGACTGGGCACACATCTTTTGCTCTGTGGTGGCAAGCGAAAGCAATACTGTAAATAGGAGGGGTATTTTTTTTGAGGGAATTCCCCCAGGCTTTTTTTCTGTGGGGTCAGACTAATATTTAGGCTTGGAAGGGGTTTACTTTATTGAGAGAGGTTCATTATGA
>JAAGNO010009681.1:0-11346 GCA_033439905.1 Ceryle rudis | reverse complement strand
ACTCAGCAAAATCCAGTGCACAGGGTGAGATGCTACCCAAAACATGCTGAGAAAACCCACCTCCAGACTAGCAACACAAGAGTGAGGGTACAGGGGAGCTACCCAAAGAAACCCCCCAGCCAGGTGAGCTGCTGGATAAATAGGGGGAAACCATACTGCTTTCCCTCAGAGCATCACTGTGAGATGCAAATTGTCACTGGCTGGTAACTCTGCTGACATCACAGACTCCTGAAGCTGAAAAGCAGCCACCTGGGTATTAAGCAGCTTTTGTGTTCTGGCAAAAAGACAGCAAACTGCCATCTCAGAGTGCAGGGAGCCACAGAAGTGGCCAACTCCCTCTGACAGAGGCATCACAGCAGCTCCCTGGAAGTCTCTCCTGTTCCTGCAAAAGGCTTCCAGCCCTGCACAGCACCCTAATGCTGAGCACTTTTGTAGGAAACTTGCCAACAGCTCATTTTCCTGCTCTTTTCATTATTTCTTTTATTTGAGTATGAAAGGGGAAGGGGGGGAATGATTTACACAGACTGAGAGAAAGTGGCTGGGTTGGTTTCCTTCCAAAGGCAGCTGAAGACAAAATCACCGAGAACAGGAAAAAGCCTCTGAGGGGTCTGGAAGAGTTGCCTTTCTCCCGTGTCCAAGGGAGGATGGGGCAGATGAAAGAGATTTTAATTCTCAGGTGAACTGAAGATGAGCTTCAGGCAGGACATCACTGTTTCAGAGGGGGCTTGTAGAGTCCATTGCTCCCAGGGCATGAGACCTCTCCTGGGCAAACTGCACTGTTTGGGTGCAAAACCAGGCTGAGACCCACACTGGAAAGGTGGTAAGGAGGTTTTAAGCCCCTCAAAAGTTGAAGAACCGGCTGCAATTCATTCCAGTTCATGAACTCCCCTCAGCCATTAGCTGGTGACTCATTTTCCCCCATCTGAAAAACAAAGTGAATACAAATCCTCCCCAGATACAAGCACCCAGGTTAGTTTCTTCATCATTTAAAAATAAATATTTCATTCTCTCTTTTTTTTTTTTTTTTTTTAATCTCCAGCTGCTGGGTGTTGGAAATATCTCTTTGTTTTAGAAACAACAACAAAAATGGGAATAAAATTTTCATTAGCTGCAAAACAAGCCTCTTTCGAACAAAGCGAGGGGTGTTCAGCCTCCACTCCCGGCTGCCGGGAGGCTGTTGCAGTGCAACACTCTGGTGACCATCATCTGGGACCAGAGGCCATGCTCTGCTTTGCAGAACTGCCAGATGAAGATCTCAGAAATACAGATTTCTGGTTTTGCAACTAGGGAGGCCGGGCTGGGTGCCAGGAGAGCCAAGGGAAAGCAGCAAACAGTGGCCAGCTCCAGTGCACCAGCGCTGCCCCTCGTGCATGATCCCATCTCTGGGTGCACCCTTGTCCCTGCCCTTTGTGGGCAGGTGGTTGAGGAAGGACCTGGTTTTGTGGCCTGTCCTCCAATAAAAAAAGGCAAATCTCGGTGCAGCCACCTCTCTCCAGCGCTCTGCGTCATTTCACGTCCTTGTGCTGCCTGGGATGGGTCACCACCATGGCAGCCTCATGACCAAACCCAATTCTCGCTAATATTCATCAAGCTAGAGGAGTGAAAAAGAAGTAAGTGATGTGATGCCAGTGAGGATTTTGCTCAGCTCCCATCTCCCTCCCCGCAGGTCCAGCCTGTCTTTAAGCTCAAATCCATCCCACACACAAATTCTCTCCTCTCTGTTTCCCTTGCACGGCTCTGTAGCTGGAAGGGTTTTGTTCCATCTCTAATTGCTTCAGACCTCCTTCTCAGCCTGGAATAATCAGGGCTTTCTGGAGAGATGCTTTGGCTCAACCCTGGAAAATACCCAAGGCTATGCACACACGACTGCAAGGTCAAAAAACCAGAGGCATAAACCAGTTGCAGATCTGCAGGTGGGCAAACACCACCAACAACCCCAGCCAAAGCCCAAGCTGGGGTTTTCCAAAATAGCCCCAGGGAAGCAGCATCTGTCCCACTCGCCTGGACCACGCAGGGCATGTGCAGCCTTGCTGCCCCTCCCCCATTCTGGTCACCTGAGGCCAGAGGCACCAAACTGGCATTTTGGAGCTGAAGCCTGGTGCAAACCTAAAGTAGCCTCCAGCTTGGACCAGGTGCTGCGTGTGGGGGCTGTGGGTCCCCGAGGCAGACTGGGCTAGGGGGGTTAAGCAGGATTAGTGGAATGAGGTTGTGGGGAGATTAGTGAGGGGAACAGAATCATTGGGCACTGGTGATGCTGATCTGAGGTAGGCACGGGACCCTGGCACTAGCAGCCCCCTCCAAAAGAGGAGCCATGCCTTTCCACCCCCTCAAGCCAAGCTCTGAGCTCAGGGGTCCTTCCCCTGAGGCCCGGGAAAGAGTCACCAGCCAACCCAGTTCCTTCCCAAGAGCCTCAATTTTACACTTGGAGTGAAAGGATTGAAACATTTATGATCGAGCCCAGGCTAAAAGTTCCTGGGAACTGCCCGTGAAACCACATGGTTTTGCTCCCTGGCTTAAAAAACACAAAACCCCAAAGACAACCCCCCCCAAACCCAGCTTCCCACCCCCTCCCTTCCTCCTCTCTGCTCAGAAAAAGCCACTTGCTCTCCAGCCATGGCTGCTGGTTTCAATTATCCCTGTGATTAACTTTCTTCGTCTTACAGGCAGTTCCTGCCAGGCGCCCCATTTCCACCCCATTGTGGTGCTGGGGGTGGCATGGCCGGGGAGGAGGAGGCAGAGCCAAAGGGCACCCTGGGGTGCTGGTGGGAGGGTACAGGGTGATACTCCAGCCCTGCTTGGTGATGGGGAGGACGAGTCTCTGGGCAGACTGATGGGATGCTGAGCTGAGAGGATGCAGGCAGGAAAAGCTAAAGGGGAAAGGGAGAAGGAAGAGGATGGAGGCTGAGACAAGTGATGAATGGAGTCAGGAAAGGTTTGGAAATGGGGGATTTGGGGAGAGAGGGAGCAGGGAAAAGAAGGGACCTGATGCTGAGCTTGCAAACCCCTGCCTGCTGGGAAAGAAGGAAGGTATGAGTGTCAGAGAGGAGACAAGAAGGGAGCAGCAGGTGATGCGGTGTATCTCCTTGCTCCTGCCCACATTCGGCTCTGAGCACCCAGCAGGTGCACCCATGGTGCTGCCCCAGGGCATCGCTGTCTCCCTCACAACGGCTGTACCCAGTGCCCATGGCACCCCTGCTCCCGCAGGACACGGTGGGCTGTGAGTGGCTGTATCCAGCACAGATCAGTGTTGATGCCCTTCTCCATCCCTCCCTCACCATCTCCTGCCCATTCCACCAGCTCCAGGCCTTCCTGAGGATGGTCTGATCCATCCATGCCAAAGAGCTCTGCAAAGCCCAGAGATCGCAGGGAGTGGATCGGTCCCCAGAGTGTCCAGCCGGGGCCCTTCCTTGAAACTCCCACCCCTCTCCTCTGCAGCACTGAGAGAGGAGCAAGGAGGGACCACGACCCCCTTCGTTGCCTTCCAGGACCCTCAGGGCAAGCCACAGGATCCCCCAACCCACTTCACCTCAGTCATAAATCCTGCCCGATTTCCAGCAGGCGCTAGAAGCTGATTTGATTCTAATTTCCTTCTCTTGACTCAAGATTGAGCCTTTAATCCCCTCCAGCAAGCAGTCCCTGGCTGTACCACCTCCTCCCTCTCCCCTTTTCCTTCCCAGCCCCCCCATCGGCCTCCTGCCCAGGCTAGCCAGCAAGTGAGGCCAGCTGGGCTCCATCTCCAGCCCTGAGGGGCTCCTCCACCACCTCCGTGGTTATATGACCCTTCCCCTGCTGCTCAGCCAAAGAGGGTGACGATGGCAGCTCAGATTGCTACAAAACCTGAGATGGGTCCTGGATTCACACCCCCCACCCCATGCCAGAGAAGGGCAGCATGGAGAAAACAAAGAGCAAGTCTCCCCTTTATTAACAGGGGACAGAACATCTCAGGGCTGTTTAACCCAGGGGAGAGCGGTACACAGAGCTGGGGAGCACCCCATGGTATGGAAACCTGCTGGGGGATTGTTACCTCTGTGCCTTTTTGGACAGAACAAGTGGCAAGAGGCTGAATCACATCCGGGGGAATTCCAGATGGATGATGGGACACACTGGGAGAAAGTGGCTGCTGTGAGGCCATTGCTGTGGCTTTGCCAAGACCAGACCAGCTGCCAGGAAGGGTGACAGGGCAGAGGGAAGCTGGCGATGGGAGAGAAAAATAGACGTTGGGAACATATGGAGTGTTTGGCTCTGAACTCTGGGGACAGAAATGGAGCTCAAGGTGGGGGAGTAGCAATGGCTGAATCCAGAGCTTGGGAGTTTTGGGTTGAAGCTGCAGAGACTCAGCACAAAAGCAGGGGAGCCCGTGTTTCCTTTTACCAGCCACCCCCCCCGCCCCCTCCATTCAGGTGTTACAGATCTTGCTGGGTGGGAGCAGAGACATTTTGGACCCAAGGAGGGGTCTGCGAGGGGAGGTGGGTCATTAGCCTTTCCACACCTCCCCACTGTAATCCCAGCCTGGGCAGCTGTAATCACCCTTTCTGTCCAGATGAAAAGCGTGAAGGTTGGGTTACCCAATGACACCCACCTCACCCTCTCCTTCCCTCTTCATTCCGCGCCGGCTGCCCCTGCTGCCGGCTACGGTTACCCTACGGACAAAGGTGCTGGCGGCAGGAGGCTGGGTGTCCCCAGATGAGGACACAGCCCGGCCCACGGCACTTTCATCTCCTCCCTGCTGGTGGCAGAGCAGAGATAACCCCTGCCCTGAGCAGACTGGAGGGTGAGATAAAATCAGAGCCAGAAGGGACACAAGGTTCAGCCCTTCGGCACCTGAAACCAGAGCGCTTCTCTGGTGCCTTCTACCTCTCTGCAACAAAACCTGCTCCCTCCAATTGCTGTACGGGGTAGCGCTGGATCCAGCAAAACCACAGCTGTTCCCCTTCTCCTGGTCCTTGCACAGCTTTTCCTGAGCTTCCCCAAGCCCTTGGGAGGTGGGAGACAAAGTGGAAACCCCTTTGGTGTGTTCCATCCATGGGCTTGGTGGCTGTGCCAAGCAGCCCAAACCCCAGTGATCCCAGCACTGGGAGTGCCCTGGGAAGCCAGGCTGCATCCCAGACAGCTAGCTGCAGTGGTTAAATACAGGTTAATTCTGCTGCTGTCATCTCCCCACCACCCAGTGCCCTAGAACACACAGCTCAGCCTGTCCCTCCTGGTTCCCACAGCACCTGGAAAGCTTCTCCTGAGTGCACAAAACAAGCCCAAAAGTGCTGCTCAGCCCTTGCACAAGCAGCCCGGGGCCAGTGCTCTGCCCAGGAGGGATGAGAAGCATCCCTCAGCCACAACAGCACTTCTTGGCTTTCAGGCAAAGTTATTTCTTAATGCAGGAGGCTCAGAACAGGGGCTGGGGAAGGAAAAAACCCACTGATCCAACCAAATGCTGCTCACTCTGACACCCCGAGCATTGGCTCCCGTAGTGTTGGCTTTTCCTCCAAAGGAAAACCAATATTTGTTTGGGAAGAGGGAGCTGGAAAGCTGAGTGTTTCTGTGCTCTCCCCACCGGCCCCTTCGATGGCAGCAGACTGGGAAATGAGGCAGGTCCCTGTGTGGCCATGGGCACCTCCAGTGCTCCATGCAAGGTGGGTTTTGGTGCTGCTGGTCTCAGACCAGTTGGGGAGGGGGTCCTGCAGCATGGGATTAGTGCACAGAAAGTATTTCCCTCGGGGTACCTGTGCTTTGAATGAAGCCAGGGGTACAGGGACAGGGCAGGGTCCAGCAGTGAGTGTTAGATGGTTGCTTTTCATCTGAGCCCTGACAATTCACTGAAATGATGACTCTGTTCCCAAGAGAAACCTGCCCCTTCTTTGAAGTTACTGGAAGTCCCTTAAAATAAGGCGTCTTTTATGGGAATGATAATTGCTCTTCATTGCATCAAGAAGCAGTGGGGAGAAGGAATCAAAGGCAAACAGCCTCCAGAGCATCTCTCCTGCAGATAGGAGAAATATTGTATCTGGCTGCCCCTGCTGCTCCTGCCCACCCCGCTGATGCTTTGGTCACCTCTTGGGTTTCATTTGTGATGTTCCCAAAATAACTTTTCCTTTCTCATCAGGACAGGAAGCCGTAAGAAACAAATCAAAGTCCAAGCTTGCTCCAAATGCTGATTCCTCAGGCGTAGCTGGCCGGCTGAGGCTGTCAGCATTTGGATAAGCAAGAACAGGAGAAAGGGCTTTTTAATTTCCTTGAAGTGCAGCGAGTCGCCCGAAATGTGGCATCAATGCTCGCTCTGCACTGCATTCACATGCTGCCTCCACCTCCCACCAGCTTCGATGTTGGTGAATTTGAAGCCTCACTTCAAATTTTGCATCGCAGGGACAGCTTCAGCAGCCACCACCCAAGGTGCTGCCGTGACCCCCAGACCTCCCTCGCTCTCAGCCATGTCCCTGAAACTTTAGCACATATATTTGCATCACCTTGATGTGGGGCACTGGCTCTTGTAGAGCAAGAACTCGAGGTAGAGCTTCCAAACCCCTCCCCAGCCTTTGGCCACTGTCTCCTCCATCCTGGCAAAGCTGCTGACCTGTAAACCACAGACAAACCACTGAGCTTTGGCTCTGAAGTGCTGGCTGGGAGGATGATACCACTGAAGACCCAGTGTCCCCGAGGAACCCTGCCAGCTCCCATGAGGCTCAGCCATCCCCACTCATACCCACGACTCTGCCAGGGCTCTTGCCCTGCTCTCGCTGGCCAACATGGACTTCTGGCAGGGATGGCTGGAGAGATGCTCAGCATCTGGCTGAGCTAAGGAGGTTTTTGGCCAGGCTGGAACTCTATGATGCTGCAGGTGTTGCAGTCCAGGGGCTGATGGCAGCTGTAGGTGCATCCTTTTGCCCAATGCATGTGGCAAACCCTCATCCTCAGCCCCTGCCTGGATCCAAAGCACTTGCAACAGCAAAAGAAAAAAAAAAAACAAACCCCAAAACAGGGCAAAATGCCCCATTTCTCCTGACAGAAGCTGGCACTGGGCTTAGATCATCTCTTACCTGAGGAAGAGAAGGGACCAGAGCAGAGTGGTGGTCATCAGAGACCAAACGACCCTCTGAAAGGATGACTTTGTTCCCAAGAGGTGCTCAGGATGTTCCCAAGAGATGCTCCATCAAAGCCCCAGAAACGAGGAGGAAGGTGGAGAGCTTCATGCAGCACATCTGGATCAGAATGAGGACATCTGCCCAGAACTCACCGTCTGCAAAACATCGAGCGTGCACTGAGGGAACCACAAACTCCCCTGCTCATGGGACAGCGTCAGATCCAGTGTAGAATTAAAAACAAATATTTTCACAGGATTCCCAGGAAACACAACTTGGCAGGGAGGGAGGAGGAGGAGAGGAGGGGATCCCCATGGCCACCAGCACATCGGAAACGTTCACTTGTCCCTTCCCTTTTATATCTCTTTCACATGCTTGTTAGTCACTGGTTTTAATACACTTCTGACCTGCTCTGTCATATTATAGGACTTTATAGTTGGTGCAGCGGGAG
The DNA here is from genome assembly GCA_033439905.1 of Ceryle rudis. Taxonomy (NCBI): domain Eukaryota; kingdom Metazoa; phylum Chordata; class Aves; order Coraciiformes; family Cerylidae; genus Ceryle; species Ceryle rudis. Next base: position 3,825 of record JAAGNO010009681.1, on the reverse strand, counting down.
CTGTTTAGTGCATTTAGTCGGGCCAGGGTGCAGGGAGAGCCTGGACCCCGCCTGTGTGCATGGAAAAGCACCACTGCTGCAAAAACACATGGGAGCATTTTGTTCCTTCATTGGATGACAAAAATGCATTAACAGATTATTATTATTAAGCTGGGGAATGACAAATAATCCACCTCTGAAGAATGCCCTAGTGAGAAACAGCTGCCCGACGTTTAGTTCTAGCAGATATTTCCGTGAGGACCAGCAGCTGGCTGGGATGGAGCGGTGTCGGGAGCCTCAGGGAGCAAAACAAGAGGAAAAAGTGTCTTATCAAGAAAATATTTCATCCATCAGGTGACTCAGTTTGCTCTTTTAACTAAATGAAAGGCGCACAAAATAGAAGTCATTCAAAGGGTGTGCAGCAAGTAAATAGAAAAGGGGAAAAAATCAGGTCAAATTGTGGTTTGCAGGCTGTGGGGAGGGCAGCAAGAGCGGCAACAAGCCCCTGCAGAAATCTGGTCTGAGTTTCGTGCTCATAACAAAGCTGAAACCTCAACAAGTTTCACATGGATTTGTGTTTCTCCTGAAGCATGTTCTGCAGCCACAAAGGCAGGGACTTGAAAAATGACCTCAAACATTTTATCTGAATTGAGAAATCTCTCCCTGGCCCCTCTGATTTATCCCATCGATGAACAGCTGAAGTATAAAGCTGGAGAGAGGTTAACACATGCGCACCAAACAGACATGACACAACCTGTCCCCAGATGGAAATCCCTTCCAGACAGGGACGGAGCTCTGCTCTGATTTCCCCATGTCCACTGCTGTGCTTCTCTTGCCTTAAAAAATGGCCCAAGTAACACAAAGCCCCATCCCCAGACCCTTTTTGAGCACCTGCGGGGCCATGGCAGCACAGTGCTGTACGAAGAGCTACGGGATGTGATGGGGACCACGCGAACCACAATCCAGACCTGCTCACACATTCCCAGCACTTCCTCTTCTACTCAGCACCGAGAGGCAGTCCTGTGGTTTTTGTTGCATGCAAGTTAATTAAAATATCTCTGGCTGCTTGGTGGACACAGGGATGCGGCAGCACGGTGTCCCTGTGGGGTCTCACCGTTGCTTGCCAAGAAGGGATGATGCTGGGACAGGGAAAGCGTTGGTGCTGCCTGAGCTGTGAGATGAAGTGTCTTGAAGGAGCTCAGTGCTGGATGCCTCCGGGACCTGTGGGCATTTGGAGTTCAAGCTGTCACTTCAGCTCCCAGTCCTTGAATGGTGGGTGCCTCATAGGCGCTGACAGGGCACGTGCTGCCAGCAGCATCCTCCATCCTGGCCAGGCAGCAGGAGCAGCCCCTTGATCACAGCAGGATCAGCCTCCCCCGCTCTGTAAGGAGGGGAAGCAGATGGGAAGGATTTAGCCCCAGACACGGGGCTGCTCCAGGGCACAGGGGATGGAGCATCCGGGAAGAAAATTGTGATGCTCTTGGGCTGCAGCAAAGCACCAGCCGGACATTTGTCTGTCCCTGACAGGCTTTCGGCACTGATCAAACACGACGTCACCCCATGTGCTCTCCTGCTGGGCTGGATTTTCAGCTGAGCAAACCCCACCTTTTGCCAGCTCCTGCTTTTTCTCCAGAGCACGGAAGAGCATGGGAACATCCCCCTCCCCACCACCTTCATGACACCCCCAAAACACACTGCTCCCCATAGCTCCCTTCATTTTCCAGGCAAAGCCTCTGCCCCCAGACCCCAAGGGGCTGGGCTTTGGCATCTCCAACCTTCCCAAAACAGCATCCTCAAGGTTAAATGGCAAAATGCAGCCTCATCCCCAGCATTGGGGATTATCCCAGGAAAATCCAACAGCAGGACCTCGTTCCAAAGATACCACTGCACTTGCAGAGCTCATGGAAGATTTTGCATGGGGTTTTGTTGGGTTTTGTTGTTTTTTTTTTTTTTTTTTGAGTTTCCTCCCCTCTTTGCCGGCAGCAGCACCATGGGATGTGAATAACCAGCACCCTATCACTTCGCACTGTACCTGCTGCCATCTCCAGGGGTTTCCCCAGGTCCTGCTCTCACTGCTCCTGCCACCACTGACCACGAGCTCTCTTGGGATATTTGGGATGGGAGAAGGTTAAAGCAGTTACTGCCACGCTGCCCTAGAATGGAGGGGAAAGGAAACCAGTGTTATTACCTCTAACTGAAGTGAACTCACAGACCTCTCCCTCGCCCCTGGATGCAGCAAGAGCTTCCCAAAGAAACTGCGAAGGTCATTTTTCCCCAAGAATATTCCTCTCACCTTCCAGCTGCCCACCACCCCCACCACCTCCCACATGCATTTAAAGCAATTTAAACTCTGGCTACACCTGGTTCCTTCCTAGCAGCCCCAGATGGATGGATGGATGGACACATGGAGTCCTGGGGGGATGCAGGTGAGCAGGGTTGGGGTGGGAGGGTGGATGTGGATCCATTAACCATCACCTGGGTGTTGCAAGAAGGGTGCCAGAGCACCCAATCCCTGGTATGGATTGCATGGATGGCACCCTGGGGGTGGTGGGTTTTGGCAACATACCCCTGTCTGGGTCTTGTGTGGGGCGTTGGACCATGGGAATCAGGGCTTGGGATGGTATTTTGTGGGGAAGACGAGGCTGTAAGTAGCTGGAAGGGCTTTTCTGCTTGGCTGGGATTTTTACTGGGAGGAAGATAAAGTCTATGAGGTTTTCTAAGGGGAAAAAAAAAAAGCCCAACTGATGATGAAGACAAGACCATTCAGTTTTACTGCTCCATAAATCATCCCTTGGGCCCCAGGCTCAGGGATCACGATGGGTAAATCATCACCTCTTCTCAGACAAAGTCCAGCACCAGCACAAGTAGGAATAGGAGGAAATGTTATCCCAGTTTCCATCCCTGCTCCCCCCTGCACCCCCCTGGGAGGACGTTTTAGATTTTCAGGGAAAGTCACTGTGTATACTTATAATTCCAGTTTTAGCAGCTGACACTTCCCCTGCTTTCTGTCAGCTGCAAACTCTCCGGTTCCCAACAAAAGGAAGAAACAAATAAACTCCTACAAAACCAGCCACATTCTGAGAAGATTTGGGGTGAAATCAAAACCTAGCTTCCTGTTTACCAAAAAAATAAATGAGAAGGGGAACATTTTTGATGGCCTTTAAGCCAGTCCATTCTCCAATTCTGCCTTTGCACTGGTGACTGTGGGGTTTAGCTTTCTACCTCCTCTGGCCCCTCAAGAGAGAGAAAATCTGGAGCAAGGGGTGGAAAATTAGAGCTGGGGACAAGTGCTGCCCATTCAGGGCTTGGGGAGGTAATCCCATGGCAATTTCGTGCTCACTTTGTGGGGGTTTGCCTGCATGTGTGCTCTTTGGAGGAGGTTGTGCTCCCCCTCCCAGCCCCTTTCCTCTGCTCCTGGGGACACCCCACAGGCTGGGGACACCTCACCACAGGCTGGGGACTGCAGGAATGGGACAGGGCTGCCACGACCCCTTCCCCAGTTCAGCCCACCAAGAAACAGCCACATATCTGGAGAGCTACGAGAATGATTAAGGGACTTGAACATCTCTCCTATGAAGAAAGGCTCAGAGCCCTGGGGCTGTTTAGTCTGGAGAAGAGAAGGCTGAGAGGGGACCTTATTAACATCTATAAATATCTGAGGGGTGGGTGCCGAGTGGAAGGGGACAGTCTCTTTTCAGTGCTGCCCAGTGATAGGACAAGGAATAATGGGTATAAACTAGAACCCAGGAGGTTCCATCTGAGCAGGAGAAGCAAGTTCTTTGGTGTGAGGGTGTGGGAGCCTGTGCCAGGCTGCCCAGAGAGGCTGTGGAGTCTCCTTGTCTGGAG
>JAAGNO010009677.1:0-36345 GCA_033439905.1 Ceryle rudis | reverse complement strand
GGGGGGTGGAGACAGACACAGGCGGAGTCAGGGCTCAAATTCTTGAACCTTTCACATCCTTTCTGTAATTTGAAACATACTTGTTCCCATTCCAGATCTTTTCTTTCTTTTTTTTTTTTTTTTAAATTCCTTCCTTGAGGCTGTGGAAATACGTTCAGAAAGAAAGGAGTAAAAAAAAAAAAAAAAAAAAAAGAGAGAGAAAGAAAAGAAAGGAAGGAAAAAAAGCCCACTACTTAGCAGAGGCTCCGAAACAAAACAGAGAAACGTGAGAGTGGAGCCCTCCCCAGCACAACTGCTTGCGGGCTCAGATTTCCCTTCAGAGGGGTCATGGCTGCTGCAGTCACAGGTTTGGAACGCAGCTGGTCCTGCCACAACGCAAAAAAAAAAATCCCATCTCTTCTGCAAATGGCATTTACCTCCTTTTGCTTCGCAAGCTCTTGGTGTTCAGAGCGGAGGAAGCCATTTGCAAAAAGCTTGGGGCACTGGTTTGTGCCCTTACAGAGCCTGGTTATCTTCAGTGGGTAATTCCACCTTCCCACTCCCAGCCCCTTCCACCCCACCATGTCCCTGTCGCATGCAGTTCAAGCCATGCACCTATTAGCACTCCAGTTTACCCAGTTGCACAAGACCGTCAGCTAGACAGTCCCCATGTTTAGTGTGAGGTGTATACGTATGGGACAGGAGAACTGGCTAACGTGCACGGTGAAAGATTTTTAATGTTCCTAATCTCCCCAAAAAGCACAGAACAGCACAGAGCACTCCCTTGCATCATCCAGGCCATCACAGCCCACTCCCCCTTGGGAAACCACAGCAGGTGACTGTGCTGGTGCAGCATGAATTTTTGTTTGTTTTGCGCAAGGAAGTAACAATTGCCAGTGACACAAAATGCCACCTCGGGTCAGAAGTGACTTGGAGCTCTTGAGTTGCGTAGAAGCAGTTGCAGTGCAGCTGCCTTGCCAGTGCTGGGCCAGGCAGTACTGAAACAGGGCTTCCAAGTTGTCAGAAGGAGCACCTATACCTCTCCCATCCACTCAGGAACTCACACCCCACTCTTTCAAACCAGAAAAACAAGGATGAGGGGAGAAGCTTTCATGTTTCATTGCCATTATCATAGATCTCAACTGCATTAATGTGGTATCCCACTGTTTACATGTGTATGTATATGGAGGTGTGTGAGCAACCCTTAAGGGAAGTGTGAAGTTTCCCAGGAGAGAGTCGAGTGGGCACATGTGCATCACCTGAAGCAGTTGGATGACTGCCTCAGCAGAAGTCACCTCAGCACATGGGGGAGAAGTCATCCAGAGGGAAGGGCAGTATGTGGGCATAGGATATAGCCCTTACGTGCTGCACTCCTCCCCTGTCATAGCCACTGCTCTGCACATCTGGGGCAAGTTTGTGAACTTGGCCAGTATTTCTGTTTCCTCTGTTTCCTCGAGTGTATAGCTAGAAAAGGAGGAGGAGCAGGACTCTCTGGAAGACAGAAATGGGGCAGATACATTTATTTATTTTGTTGGAAGGGACAGTGTGACATTTCAGGTTTTCCCTATAGCTGAGTCATGCCTTTCAGCCACGCACCCTGTGTAGGACAGCAGCTAGGTTATGCCCACCAGGGAACTCCTGTCCTCAACCCAGCTCCTGGCACTGCAAGTCACCACACTGATACTTTGCAGATTGGCAGGAAACACCACAAAGCTCATGTGTGCTTAAATATTTCACATCACAAAGCACATGCTATTCTGGCTGCCTGCAACGCGGCAGCATTTGGACTCGCTCCCTTCAAGGAGATAAAGCATCCTGAGGGCTTAGCTGTGTTTATCCAGACATCCTGAAGATGGTCTTTGTGTCTGAAGCTGGACATTTGGAGCTCACAATATCTTTTGAATGTTGCCCTCAGACTGGAGCTACCTTGCCTACAGCATCCCCACCATCCCTCTGTGTCCATCCTTTGCCTTCGGCACAAATTCCTACTTTTTAGCAGGAATGTTTATCACATTACTATCACTTTTTTTTTGCACATAAGCCTTGGCTACAAATACAAATGCTCTGCTGACTTTTTCTTAGGCATCTTGGATACTAAAAGGTTATTAGAGCTCTATTCCCCACATGTCTCTAGCTTGTCATGCAAGCCCAGTGGGAGCTGCTATTAAATATGAGACAAGACCTCAGTTAAACATCTATTAAGTTAGTGACTTCTGGGGTGTTACCAACTTTCTAGAGATACTACATGTGACTCACTGAACTAGATGACAGACTGAGTAATAAGTTATTTCACTTGGTCACATTTATCAGAGCAGGTTTGTCCTGCCTTTTTTATGAGGATCTGTGTCTCACAGGTAGCAAGCAGGCCAAAATAAATTTATTCCTACAGGCATTGCTCTCTGCAGTTCATTTTTACTCTATTCCAGTTCCACATACTTAATTCATGGCCTGGTTAGCTGAAACAAAACAATTCAAAGATTTTTGGAGGAAGGCACTGAGATTTCTTGGGGTCATTGTTCAATGGACAAACTCTGTAGATGGGACTCCCATCCTAATCCAAATGGTGTGTTAAGAAGTGATGGAGAAAAACAAGCACTTCTCAGCTCTCCAGAAGAGAAAATGTCCCAAAGCATGCTATTCCTCCCTGGCTGCTTCCCTGTACCCATCACAACTCCTGGGCACCATCTGTGGACCCCTACAGAGCTCGGGATTTAAAGCAAGGGCCGTGGCCAAAGGTAACTAGGCCAGAGCCTTAGTCTGCAGCTTGTCACTGTTGTAATGTTGGGTATGTCTAAAAGGATGTTAAGTCTTTCAAAGAGTTAGCTGAAAATTCTTTTTACCTAGGGAAATCTCTGTGAGATTCTCGCTAAGAGAGGCATCCTACTCATCTGGCCATACTGCAGAGACAGGTGGCATTTGAGCCGAAAGCCAAGAAATCCTTAGCTGTTCACACTGGGGACTTTTGTATCTTCGAGACTGAAGGAAGTAAGAGAAGCTCTTACCTGTCTTTGCCTTTGTATCAGATCCTAGTCTTAGGGGATAGGCTGGAATTGACATGCCAATAGCTGTAGGCAGATAGAAACCTTATGGTTTATAAATACCAGCTTGTACCCAACTGCCCTTTACATATTAGTCTGGTTATTCATCACTCAAGTGAGTTTGAGGAGGAGGATAGGACAGCAAGAGAAAGAACCCACGGAGAGAGGCAGCAAAGAAGAAAGGACTAACATGAACTGGAAGAAGAGAGCTGAGACTCTGCTGAGAGAACTTTGCAAGGGCTAAGAGGAGACACGTTATAACAGGCCGGCTGGAGGCACAGTGGTGCTGGAAGGTGGAGGAGTGCAAACATGCAAACATATGCTCTCCAGTGACTTCACTCTATGCAAAGGAGTATGCGGAGCTTCACGAGGGGTGAGTACAGGGGACTGCTTTAGTAGCCTCATCTTCTCTGCTAACCTCTAGGGACTGGTTCCTTTTGAAGAGGTAAGAGCATGTAGGCAGACTTGAAATCAGGACAAGAATCCTGAACTCGGCCTGACTCCTAACCACTTGTTCCAGACACAGGCTGGGACTCCATTCCAGGCTCTGGGAAGCCCAAAAGAAGATTTTAGCTACAAAGGAGGGATTCTCTTGCATCCCTGCACAAAACAGAAGCAAAGTGGTCTCTGGGTGACAGCAGGGTGCAGAGAAGCAGGGATTCCTGTACATCAGTCTCCCTTTTGACACTGATTTGCAATGAAACATTTTGCCTTGTAAGTCTGTTTCTCCCTCTGATTTTATCTTCCCTTTTAAAAAATGGTGCAAATAAAGCTAAGCTGCCTCGTAGCTTGTGGATATCTACACTATGCTAAACTGCCCTCCAAGGAGAGGAGTAGAAAAGGGTAAAGGACTAATAAGAGTCTTTGCAAAGACCTGTGTCCATGCCAGGAAAGGGTGTGATCCACAGGCCTGCTCCAGTTCAATTTCCCAGCCTGTTCCAGTCAGCTGTGACTTTTGTTAATCCCTGTCCTGGGGCTAGAATAAAGCAAGACCAACAGTTCAGTTTGCTCTGACAGGACCAAGCCCTTCTTGAAAATACTAGGAAACCTCCTGAGTCAGCAGCTCACTTGCTCCTGCTCTTGGAATAGCTGAGATTCCCGGACACAGTAACTTGACTCTACTCCTGGCTCAGAGCAGCCACTAGCTGAAAGGCAAAATAAAATCCCCTCCTGGCCCATTAACGAGGCCTATTCTGGGTTCAGGAGAAACCAGTCTGACTGATGAACTCCCCTGGCTTAGGGGCTCTGGCTGGGGCTGGGAGAGTTATTCTTTCCTTATTCAGCAGACAGGAGGATGTTAATGGAGAGCATATGGGAGGGGAGGGAGCACTGTGGATATTGCTGGAGGACAGCCAGACTGCATCAAAGCCCCAAGAAGCCTATTCTCCATCCGGGCAATGCTAAAACAGGCCACGGAGAGACGAGAAGTCCAGCTGTGATATGGGGGAGTTGGGAAAAAAGCCCTCTGCCCCAGCTTTTTCACTCCCACTCCAAATGGGACAATGGGGCAGTATTGTCACATAGTCCTGTAGGCATGGTATTCACAATGGAAGCTTTTCTGGGGAAGAGCGCGTCTGAGCCAGGCACCCCGTCCTGAGAGTCCTGCTATAGACTTCAGGGAAGCAAGAACTGCCTCTGTGCTTGCAAAGTGCCTTCTAATTTATGGTGCTATAGAAATGATGAATTACAACAGTCCTACAGGCTAGAGGTGGAAAAGCCCTGTTAAGTCCTCCCGCCCATCTCCCAGTGCTGAGGCAGGACTGTTGCCTTCCACACATTTCCTGTTTCTGTCTGGATGTTTTTGAACAAGCAAGCAACTGAGATTCACGTAGTTTTCACTTCTTAATTCTACTTTAAAAATAAACCCTGATGTGATTAATGTAGTATGGATTGCCCAGCCGCTTGAATATGTCAAGCAGGTTGGAACAAGGTGCATCAAAGACAGCTGACATCTGCCTTACCTTAAAGATAAAATGGAGGACTGCCTAGGGAAGACCTGATTGCAGCTTGAACTAAGAAGCTTCCCATTAAGTAGGAGGGCAGTTAGAATCAGGTAAAAATTAGGTGTGTCCTTCTTGGTTCCTGATGATCTGTTAATGTAGCCCTGACTGAGGCAGATTTTGGGTATCCATGATGCTTGGCCTTGCATCATTCACCAGAGCTTAATTAGCTAAGGAGCCTGGCTTGTTTAGCCTAGCAAAGGGGGATATAATTGCAGTCTATAAATAAATACATCAGGGGGTGAACACATGGGGAGGAGGAGAGAGCTATTTAAAGATAAAGGACAATGCTGGCACAGGAACAAATGAGTATAAACTAGCCATGCATACATTTTGGCTAGGGATTGTCAGGTTTCTAGTGCTGAGAGCACTGACACTCTGTGAAGGCCTCCCAATGGGTTTAGTAAGGCAAAAAAACCCAACAAGATGGTTCTAAGAGGCAATTAGACACATTTACTCAACTGATTGTACAAAATGTCTGGCTGTGAAAGCAAGGAGCTGGACTTGAGAAGCCCAGATTGAATGTCCTGAGGTGCTCTGGGCCTGCACTAAGTACAGGATGAGTTTTGGCTAACCAGCTGCTGGGCCCAGTAGAAGCAAAGTGAGAAAGAACGGTAAGAATAATAAAACCTGAGGAAGTTAAACTGCACCTTCATTGCATAGCAGGCAGATTATCAATCCAGGTAAAACTGGAACCTGAAACTAACCCCTCTCCAATGATTAGGCTGGCTGTCTCAGATTAGAGAGGTAGGTAGGTGGGGGCAAGAGAAGATTATCAACAACAGTCAGTAAAAAGTCTTTGTTTAGTTTTTGTGAAAACATAGGCAGGAGAAGAGAAGAAAAGAAAGAATGATTGGTTTTCGGGCAAGCAGGTTGAGGCTGGGAAGCCTCTGGTCTGGTTTGCCATCTTCAGAGGCAGAAAGATATGAGCCAGAAAACCTGCAGCTATGAGAAAATCTTGTCATGTTCTCCAGTGGAGTAACAGCTCAGCCTGACCTCAGGCTGAGGCCCGTCATGATGCCCCTGCACGCAGTAATCCTTCCCCATGAAGTCATTTGCCAAACAGACAGTGGATGTCTTTCCCTGTGGCTACCCTGCAGAACAGTTAGAACAAGAGAGACCTCGACCCTTGACCAAGGCATGCTGGACATGCAGATGTCCAAATCTTAGCTGCCTTATCCAACTGGAAGCTACAACAATAAATCACATACTTCAGTTTACACCACCAGTGCAAACAAGATAATGAGCCTTATACCAGAGGAGTATCTGTTGTAATATAGCATTTGGTTTCATCCTGTTCCTGCTGAGAGCAGAGGGACAGCCAGCAGAGAAGAAACAGCTATACAACTGGCACAGACCTCCCTTGTATTGAGGGAATTGTCCTGTGGGAATCTCCTGCCTGTTTGACTTTTCTCTATGCTCCATAACCAGTGCAAAGCAAATTTAGCAGAGACCAGAGAATCCATCTTAAAATGCCTCAGGGGGGACAGAGAATGTGGTATAAATGGAACTGCAGCAATGTCTCTTCTAATTCTTGTAATCTGTCACCTAGCTGCAGCAGTGATAGGTGGTTTAGAAATCCACAGACAGTCTAAGTATGATTTGATCACATTAGTGGTGGCCCACATCAAGAGATTCAGAGGTTTTATTCTGGAAGGCATTAAAATAAAGATGGTTGTGCCTCCAAATCTCTTTTGTCTGGGAAGAGGATATCTCCTAAGGCTGGCTTTACTCCTGATGGTTCTCATTCTTTGCTTTTCCGTACAGATCAGAAATATAGCACAAAGCGCCTTGTCGTGCTATTTTCATCATTTTGCAGTCAGTCTCAGCAGGAATCTGAGGCAAGGAGGGTGGGAGGTGATGAGCTGAGTCAAGTCTGAAATATGGTGCCTTGCACTAGAAGGATGTAGATGTGGCTTCTGTTTTAAGTCACCAGTTCAGGTCTTGTTGCTGAAAGGTGATGGCTGTTAAATGCTCTCTTGAAATGAGGTACAGGGTTTCTATCCAATTACTAGCTAATGTTATGCAGTAGTCTAGGAACCTGAGAACTGCATGAATGAAAGCACCAACACACTGGCTGGGAAACAGCACACAGGGGAAGCTTGTCCTGTTGCTACTTGCATTTTCCTAGCTGTGCACAGCTTAGACATTTTTCATTCTCTAGGTCTAGAGGCCTGGTAAACTTCATCAGGTTGAATGAACTTTAAAAAATAGGAGAGAAGATGAGGGGAAAAAAAATGATTTTCCTTTGTTGGGGGGAGTATCTGAGATGTAAACCAAGAGATTTTTTCCTTTGACTTCTCAAAACCAAAGAGGATTTATTGGTCATTTTCACATTTTTAACTGACGTTCTAATTTTCTTCACAAAAACACTTCAAACATAGAGAACCTCAATAAATCTCAAAAGCACACAGTTAAAAGTGTTCACATAGGCCATAAAATTGTAACTCTGGATTTGTACAATTCATGCTTATGGTCAGTCATGTCAGGCTTTAAAGCATCTACCACTTCAGCCATCTCAAAAAGGCAGTAAATCTAGATTATGCATTGAAAGTGTTTAGGGAGTCTGAGTATTTATACCAATGAAATGCCAAAATATTTTACTGACTTGCTCCATTTTTTACATTCTTTTACTAGGAGTTGGGGTTTTTTTTTATGTGCATATATTTTTTTTTTTTTTTCATTCTGACAGTTACATTTTTGGTTATTCTTAGTTTGCAACTGGCTAGGCCTCCTCTAGTCAAAACAGGACTCTGAACAATTTCACACACGTGGCACCCTGGGCAGAAGACAGTGGGAACCTCACAGATACGTGCACAGCCTGGCCTGAATGTAGTTAAGAGCTATGTCTTTGGAAGCCCTGCAAATGTAACATGCAGAATTTCTGGCTGTTTCCATCAGAATGATTCATTGGGATGCTGCTGCTAAAGCATCTGTGTCAGTCCCCAGTGCCCCCACACAGGGCCAGAGCTGCAGCACTGTGAAAGCAAAAGAGATGACTCAGTAGGGAATGTTTCTTTGGTGTCAGGAGCACTTGAAAGCACCCAAGGGATATACGCAGCTAGAAATGTAAACTGGAGCCTCTAATGGGTGTCCACCATATAGTACAGTTAAGAGATGTCCAAGTCAACCCTGGTACCCAAAGCAATGCAGTCACAATAATGAAGCTTTCTCACTGGGCTCCTTACCCTCTCTTTTAAACAGATGCACCTAACACGGCTACATTTCTTTCCTGACCCAAATTAGCTCTCCCACTTAATTTTGAGCATCTCTGTATAGTACTGCTGGGTGCTGCACTGGCATCACCAGTAGCTTCCTTTTCTAGAAGGGTGCCAGAAGCACATTTTATTTACAGATGGAAATCACTTAGAAGCAGCCAAATTCCTTCTGGATTGTCAATGAAGTCACACAAAACTGGTGCATAAAAGATTTAAATGTAGTTAACTAACTCAGACCAAGCTCACTCTGACTAAAGGAAGAGCACACTTAGGTAGCCCAGACTCAGTTCCAGACACCTATGGACCCCAAATCAGGAAAATGGCATGAGGTCTATGATGCTGTTTTTAAACAGCTCACAGAGTTTTAATCCTGACTGCCAGAGCCCCGGTACCCTCACCTGGGGCTCCTCCCACCCTGCCCATGGCCCAGGACCCCATTTCAGTCCCCTCAGGGCCATCAGTCCCTGCATCAGCAACACCACAGGGTGTTAGTCACACACTCCCCATGCAGGAACCAACATCACAGCCCAGCCTTGGCCTGTACCCATCCCCAGGGAGATACTCAGGGCTGGGGATGCCCCCGTGCCTCTGGCTGGGGTGGTGGGATGAGGCTGGGCTGGCAGGCCCTGCCCTGCTGCCCTGCAGGGTTCCCTGCAGCTCCCCATGCCCTGTTCCCCAAAAGCCACCAGCCCTTGTTATCCCCTGGTGCTGACTCCTCTACGCTCAGTAGCTGCTGCCTGGCTCTTTCCTACAGGTCAGGATGTTAAGAAGAAAGGACAAACTCAGTGACGAGCTAATGCCACCCCTACTACACTGTAAAGCAAAAACAATCTAATGATCATAACCATGGTCTTCCTCCTCAGAGCCCAGACTATGTACTCAAAGGCATCATTTGGTATAAGACATGTATGTTAATTCCTGGCAGAAACAGAAACTGCTTTTGGATTTGAAAGACCAGCTACTCTCTTCCTCCATGAGGAAGGTTTGGTTTTATTGTATTGTCCACTCATTCCTCTGAACAGCACTTGCTTCTCACTTTGCATCCTTCTGGCAAGTACCAATACTCTTCTTTCTTGCTATGAAGAAGATACCATGAACATGTCTTCCTTCAAACTGTTTCTCAGCTCACTGTTTGCTGTGGTGTCTCCATGAATTAGGTACCAATCCTAATGATTTAAAGATAGTGAACCCACCATGTTTTGGTTTACTACCTCTGTATTTACAAATACTTGGCATAGCAGGTGAGACAAATGCAAATAAATGGCATTTCCAGGCTTGCGTCTCTCTCCAAGTATGACACAGTAGTTACAGACGACTTTACTCCACATCCTAGAGAACAGTCTACATATTAAGCAGTTTTGGGGAAAAAGAAAAGAAAAAACAAAGCAAAACAAAACAGAAGTTCAGAGATTAGAAACCATTAGAAAAGCCCCCTTCTGCCAGATTATGGCACTAGAGGTCATGCCAGCGACTCTCCCTTGCACTTCCTCCTTATCTGTTCACTTAAATGCTGAAACCAATCAGCAGATCAAATGGCAGATTATGACTGAGATGATTTCTCTCGGCAAAGGAGGTCCAGGCCAAATCAGAAGCTGTACTGATAAGATTTAAAAGAAGGCTTCAGATCTGCCCTGAAGGTCTTTCCAGACAGTGCTGGGCTGTAGAAGATTATTTTGTCTTTGCCAGTCAAAAGCCAGAGGGACATTATGCTCACCTAATGTTATATATCAAAGCAGTGACACAGATAGAAGACAACCAACCATGTTCAAGACCTATAAAGTTACAGAAATGTTTGAATAACAGCATCACGTGCTACCGACCCTGAGAAGAAGTCTACTCTGGCAGCAGAAGAGCCCCTAACTCTTAGGTGCTGCAGTAACATCAACAGCAACAATCATACTATGCAGGGGCTGCCTTGTGTGCTTTCTCATGGCACTTCTGGGTGCCATTAAAAATAAAACCCGACTGCAGCAATGAACACAAGGGTGCTTGTAAGGGATCTGTCTTTATTTTCAGGCCATAGCCATACAATCTGGGCCAATTATAGATGGCACATACAACCATGTGGAAGATTTCATTCTTTCCAGCTGCTTCTCATTACCATTTGCTTTCAGTAATTTCAAGAAATACTGTAGCTGCCTTTTCCAAGTCTCTGTCAGACTTTCTTCCAGACAGAGAGAGTCAGGTGGCTTTAGTTGTTCCATTTTTTTTTTTTCCCAAAGAAATCAGACTTCTAATACAGCGTAATAAGGGCACTGTGTCTCCAGGAAGGACTAATTCTCATTTCCTGGCCCACCACTGGAGGTAGGTAAGCTACAAAAATAATTCTACAATCTGTGGCTACTGTCGCCCACAGAGCTGGCACTCTTAGGAGAAGGTTTAGAAAGGAATTGCCAGTTTACAAAGGAAGCCCAGCGTAGTCAGGCTTGTTCCATAAGGAGTACAGTGGGACTCCAGCAGCACCACTAAAATAATAGAAAGAGTGACAGGGACTGCTACAGGAATGAGTCGTAGACATCCAGAAAACCTAAAGGAGGCGCTGATTTTGTCAGCTACACAAAGACAGCTGTCACCTCCTCCCACCCGCCATGCGGGGCGCGGATGGCGAGCGATGCATAGCCAGCCATCTTGTTTCAGTCAGACTCAAAAACCCATGTTTGCCAAGTAAAAGGGAACAAAAATGTGTTGAGCAAAAGATTTAATTTCCCAGTGTCTACAGGGAAATCAACAAACAATGGGAAGCAACATAAAAAACATATACATGAAAGAGTGTTATTTAAAACCAGTTGACATAGTCATTTTCAGTGGAATCTGGCTAGCTGTAGCCAGTATTTAATTCAAAAATTCCTCAGGAATGAAGGTTTTTTGCAGGCCAGCTTTATTTGGCTGGGGTTGAGCTCTGCTTTTTCCCACATCCCGCCTGCTGTAGTTAGAGGTTGATGGCAGAGAGCCGGATTCCTCTGCCTCTTCCTGTGCCGGACACAGCCAGCCAGCATCACCTCTTTTTTAAATTGTCTGCTAAAATTGCCCTACGCAACAGAAACTGGAGTGGGGCAGGGAAGAAACAGGATTGTCTGCTATCCCTTCTGCGAACAGAGCAAAAAACTACCTGAAGGACGATCCATAAGGGGTCAGAGAAGTTAAAGAAACTGCTAAAGTCCAGAATGGGCCATGTATGATCCCATGGCAGTAGTAGCTTCCCTGCCCGACACCCCATAAAGTGCTGCAAAAAGAGGCTTTCTTGCGCAGTGGACAACAGCAGCAATGCACTTGCAGCTAGCACTAGACAAAGAAAATGAAAATAATGGCGTATATAAGGAACTTTTTTAAAGCACTTACCAAAAAACATTAGAGGATCATTTTCTACACTCTAAGACATGCAGTTGACCTGGGGGAACTTAGAAACTCTGGCTTTACAAATGAGGAATACAAAAACTAGTCCCACTCAAATGTTCAACAACCCATGTAGCAGGCAGAGAATACACAGCAGGCTGGCATGGTTGAGCTACTCCCACATAAACCCCCTCATATGACAGTGGTAAGGTAACCAACCCAAACCCACCCTTAAATCAATAGTCCACCCCACTACACTTCTGTCTCTCATATACCTCATTCACTCTCAATTCTGTCTCCTGGGATGTTCAGCCCTAAGCCTGCTAAAACCAAAGTATTGTCTTTTGTTGACTCTGGCAAGCTAGGGCGGGGGGGCAGCTGATACAGCAACTCCAGATGTGCTTTTTCTATTCTTTGAAACTGTTCATCAGAAAAACAAAAAGCCCTGCGTTGCTATGGAGACAGTATCTCTGGCACTGATGTACCCAGTGGGCGGCAGCAGCTTCCTGGCTGCGGAGACGCCCAAGGCCTGGTACTTGTGCAAGCTCCTCGCTGCTGGGCGTGCTGTGAAGCAGAGGGTTCAGTTTGGATGACAGGCAGGGCTTTCTAGAGGTGGCCAAGAAAATTAGAAAGTGGTGGATCCAAGGATCTGGGGATTTTACATCTGAAAAGAAATGTCAAAGTGAGACTAAGGTGAATTTGGAGGCAGGCAAAAGCTGTACAAACCCCCGAGAAGCAGTGCACAAAGAAAGCCGGTAGCTTCCTTTGAGATTAAAACACTTTCAGCTGTTTGAATTATTGTATTTATAGAGATAATACTAGGAACAGTGGAGAGACTAAGCAAGATCTCTTTGCAGGAGATTTTTTTTTTTCCAGGAAAGCAGTGGAAACTCCATCTTTTTAATCATTTAGAACTTATATCTGCATTTGGTAAAGGAAATGATCCTGTCAGTCCCCAGGAGACACATGAAATGAGACCAATTAAGGTTTCTCCAGCTCTAAATACGAGGACTGTGCAAAGACATGCTTAATCCTTATTATCTTTGAAGGTAAAAATGAATAGGGTGTGCCCCAGCTGAATTAAAATTAGGGCTTGCATTATGTAAAAAGCCAGAGTAGATGATCTGTTCTGTCCTTAAAATCTCTAAAAACATGAGCACAGTGTTACCGGATCGACTGGGAATATCTGTTTATGAAGACCAGTCTTAACAGTGTCCATTTGATGAAGCCTCAGAGGACGGTGAGAATAGCAACTAATCCATCTGGCCAGTATATTGTGGTATACAGAGCAAAACATTTCCTTGAACCAAGGGAATGATCCCTAAAACCTGAAGCTGCTCTCTGTTTTAAGTGTATACTCTATTTACCGTATCTGACTGCCACTCCTTTCCCAGACAGATACTGCTAGTGATCAGGGATCATCCAGACCATTTTACAGCCCACCACTTTCATTCCTTGTGTAAAATGATGCATCCCTATTTAAGTCACAGAAGTGACTTACTCGGACTCTTTGGTTCTGCAGTGGGGAGCTGGACAGGAATCCACGAAGTGTACAGAGTAACCCCGCTAATGAAGATTAGGCCATGGGATTGCTAGAAGAATCGTATTGTGGGTTGCCCCATGGCACGGATGTAGATGTGACCTTCTGGATGTGCTCACAAGAACCCTGGGAAAGGTCTGGATTGTTGCCCGCTCTCGTCTACATTTTTCTCCCCAAAGCAGTTTTGCTTCATTACTGTTCAAGAAACTGAGAAGGGCTGTTGACAGGAAGAAGCCCTATTAGCAGAGACACCCTCCTGGAGGTGGTAAGGAACAGACATTGGGCTGCTGTCTAAATCATGCAACAGTCCAGCTGGCCAGATCTTATTCCTCCTGACATCTGCTTTCTGAGGTACTACCATCCATATTAGATTCCGTCAAAAGCCATTTTGCCACCAAGCTGCATAGCTTCCTGGGACGTGTGTCGCTGCAGGAGGCCCACCATGCCCCATCCGTCATCCTGGAGAGATAACATCCACCCCAACAGCAGAGACTGGGGGGCATTACAATGCCTTTATGCAAAATCACTGGATATCCTCTCCCCATGGAGATACTCTGCGTTCATCTGGCTAAAATGGAACGAACTGATAATTTGCTACTGAGAATTAGAAATGCAGACTCTCATGACATCTGTTCTGAAGCTGTCTAACTCATGAGAGTGCTCCCATCAGGGCTCCAATACAGAGGTGTGTGACTGGGGGACACCTTCTCACAGGGGTCCAAGGTAAACAGGTGCTACAGGATGGGCCACTGAGAGTTCGGCAGGCGGGGAGAAGTGATCTCACAAACCAGTGCTGTGTTGAGAAGACTCATCTTGTATTCAAAACTGAAATTCCTTTTCTGTCCCTGAAATAATGCATGGCTTGGCCAGAGAACCATGGTGTTAACTGGTATTTCAGTTTGACCAATTTTATTTTGCTTCCTAAATTTTCTGTATCATAGATGGTTAGACACAGCACCCCACTACTTCAGATGTTGCATAGCGTTGCTATGCTCTGTTAAATAACTTCCTTCGTCCTTGCTAGAAATAGCTACATTTCAATAGTGAGTGAAGAGATCCTAGTATTTATAGTTTCTAGAGCTTCCAGTTGGGATCACTGAGATGTATAAATAAATTTATGGTTTGATTTTGCTGTCTGGAGAAGAAGCAGTTACTAGGAAGGAGCATCTAGCATGGTCATCTTAGCCACTCTACCAGACCCTGACAGGTAAGGGACATTTCTGCCCAACCACTTTCTCCTCAACGCTTTCCATTCATCTTTGTATTCAGACAGCCTGAGACACTACTCCGGAGCCTGAAGAAGATAGGATACATCAGTAGGGCTGTTGTAAGCTGTGTTTTAGATTCTGACAGAATATTGAGTTGGTTTAGACCTTCAGCAGGCTGATGACATTCGCCTTCCTCAGGAGTCAGCCCACTGGATAATAATGGAAGCAAAAAGACCAGTCAGAGTTGCTGGCAGAGCTACTGGGAGGGCGTTCTTGCTGGCAAGAGTGTCTGGTCTGGGGAGGTGGATGTACCCAGCAAGTCAGTGAGTTGTGTTCACTCATCCCAGGGCTGACTTAGCTCAGAGGTGGTACGTGAGACCTTGGCCCCTCTCCAGCCTAGAGGTTCCCCCTTCTCTCAGGAAAAGTGGAATGGGTTAAAAGCAGGAGGACTGAAGAAAACACAGCATTCCTTGCACACATCTGGAAATAAAGAAACGTCTACAGCAATATGGGCAATCAAGGGAGAGGAGGTGAAAAGAAGGAGGGAGATAGGAAAAGAGGGAGGGAA
The DNA here is from genome assembly GCA_033439905.1 of Ceryle rudis. NCBI lineage: Eukaryota > Metazoa > Chordata > Aves > Coraciiformes > Cerylidae > Ceryle > Ceryle rudis. The sequence continues at coordinate 21,461 of JAAGNO010009677.1, read as the reverse complement.
GGAGAGGATGGCAGGGGATCCTTCCCAGTCCTGCTTACAAGGTGCTGGATAATTCATGGCTCTTGTTTACACTGCTCCAGACCACATCACAGACATTCCCGGTTAATGGCTTCCATCTGGAGCAGCCATGTGCTGCCCAGCCTCCCCCTCACCACGCTGAGGTCCCTGCCAGCAGAGGAGTGTCTTCCTCCAGACCTTCCCACCCTCTTGCCTCTCACACACTGCTCTCACTGAGGGGACTGGTGCATGCGCCATTTCTTGCCGAGACATTGCTGTCAATTTTCCATGAGCCAAGATAAGGGGGCTGGGATATACCTCAGACAGCAGAAAGCCCCATTAATGTAGGGCCCACAGGATGTGCTCAAAATGCGATGCAGGGACACCCAGTCATTCTGCACAAGCTCAGCCTGAGTCCAGCAGGGATTATTACCTCTGGCTCTGCATCAAGCCTGCTGGACCTTGGCTGCTTCCCAACAGGACCACTCAAGTGTCTCCACACTGCGCTTCCCAGCCTCTGGGTTTGGGAGGGTTTATTAGCTTGGGCACATTGCCAGATATGAGCTGCCTTTCTACATCTATATAATGCTTGAACTAAGAGAGCTTCACCATGCTCAGAGCACAGTGGAAAGACACCTGCTTGGCTCTAAGAGAGCCCAGTTCTGGCCAGGTTGGTGCTAAGCCAGGCTTAACAGGCAGTGTTGGATCTAGTAGGATTTGTGTGAAATCTCTCTGTTGCCTTTGCACTGTAACTCCCAGTCCTCACAGCTCCAGCAACATGGTCCTAAAACAACCCCACTGGTTCTGCCCAGGGCAAGTTTATCAGGTTGGGCTCTGCATTTTGCAGAAGTGGAAAAGCTGCTCAGAGATCTGATCCAGTTCCAGAAGCAGCGCAGCCACAGTCACATGGTGCAGCACAAAGCCTCAGTTCCTGAGTCCTGCCGGACCTGGCCTGACTCAACTTTCTCTGCATCTGCGGTAAGGACTGAAGTGCAGAGGCAGAGCTCTGTGTGGGCTCCAGAAAGAGAACAGCAAGGATGCTGGAGGACAAAGGTGCGCAGTGGAAAGGGAATGTCCAGAGGACACAGTAGCAAGGCGGGACAGCTGAAAATCTGAGTAAACTGCACCCAGAAGAACCAGTCTGCAGCTGGCCCAGAGGACAGCAAACGGGGCCTGAGAACTGTATTTAGACTGTCATGACAGGCAGAAAATTCGGTGAAACTGGATTCAAACCCAAGCTACCAAGTCAGTTAAAACTAATTTATTTATTAAGTGTCCTACAATGTCTTGGAGGTGTGGTCATGGGTTAACGGGAGAGACACTGGGAGCTCAGCTCTTCACTCTGCTCTCTTTGTTTCTGTCATGGTCTCTCTCTTTTTCTTTCTCTCTCTCAGCTAAGCATTACATTCCCAGCATCTGTCAAGTCTGATCTGCTCTGAGCTCCAATGAGAGGCAGGCAAGGAGCTGAGATGGGAATGAAACAGATTCCCAGTCCGTGACGAGGCGCTGAGACTCCTCACCGTGCCCCATGCGGGTTGCCCTGTCATAAATCATCGTTTGTCAAATTCAATAAGCATCTTTAACACAAAAATGACGCTATCTCTTGGGAACCCCAAGTGCCTGAAATTCTGCACAGATGTGGCGATACCAAAACAGAAGGGAAGAGGGGAGGACAGGGAGGGAGGAGAAAGTAGGACAGGTTTTGCATGGCAGAAAGGGGATTCTTCTCTATTCTGCTCCCTCCCTATCCCCTCGCCCCCCACCCCACCAGCACATATGCAGACATATACGCTGTCTTCCTGAGAATGCTGCAGACACAGCCCCTGGCACACGTTTTGCATCCTCTAAAAGGAGGAAGCAGGCTGTGTACGCAGTGTGGAAAATCCACGCACTTTGGGGGTCCCAAGCCTACCACAAGGCTAGCTGCTAGCCCAGGGACACGGGGACATCAGGAGGGCCCTGGGGAATGGCTTCCTGCTTTGGACAGAACAGGTCATAGAGTACATTGCATTAGAAATCATGCTGCTGCTGTTTCCACTCCCCACCAGCAACATGAGAGCTGAAGTCTCAGTTAGACACCCCATTCCTTATTGTGCAACAACGGGAGGCTGGAGAATAGGGCCACCTCAGGGGGTTCAGCTGTGAAATCTCACTCCTTGCTGGAATGCGCTGCGCGGGCCAGAGCTGGGAACCAGCGCTATTGTAAAGAAAAGGCTGAGTGTCTGCTGCTGTGCATGCTGGAGCTGAAAGCAGGCTCATTATGCACATACAGGTTGCACTGCACTGTACATTATCCGTGCCTAAAACACCACGTATAAATAGGGATATATGCAAATACCCACAACAGCCATTTTGTCTCCGCCTTAGGACTACAGTGCCTGTCTCCAAAACATGAAGTGCGAGCCTCTAAAGCTCTTCGACCTGAAGTAGCAGACAGTGGAAAGAGACCAGTGTCCTCTGCAGATCAGGTACCCAGGGGACGCAGATCGGGACGCAGATCACGACGCGCTGTCACAGCCAGCTGAAGCTCAGCCCAGCTGCCCGAGACACATCCCAGATGAGGTCTTGCTTACGTGACACCCACCAGCCTGGCTGATAGCTCTGACACCTGGGCCACAGAGGATGAAGCTGGCTTGAACAGCCACACCCTGGGGCTTTTTCAAGTGGGGTTTGGGCACAGAAGGACAATGCAGCTCTCTCTGGTCGATGGCAAGCTGAGCAGCGTGGTTTTCTCTGCACTGGCTCACACACCCCTCTGTTGTCAATGAATCATTCAGGTCACTGCAGACACATCTCTAATCACCTATCACATTTTATTCCTTCTAAGATATCTGTGTTACAGAGCAGCCATTTTAGAAAGAGCGTGAAGCTCATTGAAGCCTTTTACAGAGGCTCTTTTGAATGCCTCTGCTTGCCAAGCCACACAGATACCCTGGTACCACAAACTCAATTGCTGAAGTTGCAGAGGGGCAGTATAAAAATGCATTTAAATTCCAAATAAGTATTTAAAAGATCTTCAGTCCACAAATATGCCTTGACTTTGAAGGTCAGACTATTGATCCATCTGAAGGCTAGAAGCAAGTACTTTATGCTGCACTTGTGATCCTCCCCTTGCTGTTTTTATTATTGGCATTATTGTTGCAGTAGCGACACCTCAAGGACCTATTCAGGATCCAGATGCCATTACATTGAGGACACTGAATTCAAATTAATAGACATGTGATGAACAGTCTGATTCAAAACAAAACCAAACCTATACATGACAAAGCAAGCACAGCAAATCCTTGTGAGTTGAGCTCAGCTCCACTGCAGCCAGACTGCTCCCAGCACACAAGCCAGGCTGTTAGAGGGGCTGTAGGATCTCTAAACTGTGTTGCAATCCTGAAACTGGGCTGTTGATATACATGTAGGCAAATTCATCCTGTAAACAGCACACACAAACATCACAGATCTGTGCACTTGATCTGCCTTTGGGGCTGCTCCTCAACGTGCTCCTCTTTCTCACCCAGGAATTTTGCACAGGTGAAAAGAGAGAAATGAGGCCATTTGGCTGGGGACAGCCCGCTGTTCCCACCACAGTTCTGACAGCGTGCTGATGCCAGACGGCCCCAAGCAAACGGCCACTTTACCCACAGGCTGGTGGACGGTGCGTGCCTGCGCGCTCACTCCAGGCACGCACAGATGGAGCGCGTGTGCCCCGAGCCGTCGCTTCGCGTGCGCACAGACGGCGAGCACAGGCCTCACGCAGTAATCACTCCACGCAGGGAAGATGGGCCTCCGCATGCCCGCCTCACTCGCCCTGCCGTGGCAGCTCCAGACTGGACTGGCAGTTGCAGGTAAACACCCTGGTGCCTGAGAGAAATGCAAGAGGCCTAATTTTAACCTAGCGTACATGGAGAGGGGGACAAGGGAAGTGCAGCAGGACAAGTTGCTGCAGAGGCAGTGGGAATTCCTGGGAATGGGGTAATTGTTGAGGCAGCTACCTATGGATCACATTTCTCCGGTAACAATGAGTTAACCTGAATTAACCCAACGAAAGCTAGCTTGGGTGTGCCTTTGTGTTCTGCAAACAGACTTCACAAATCCAGTTAGGAGACTTATGCCCAGAGAAAACTGGTGAAAGACAGACTGTGGTATTATACATGTCAGTTATTTCATACATGAAAATGATTATCTGAAACTGGGGGAGGTAATCTTAAATAAATAGATCAACTCTTTCCCTCACTGTAATTCCTTAGTGATAGCTTTCCAATAGCATAAAGCTGTCTTTTTTCTTCCCCTGCTGGGAGATAACACGCTTGAAGACTTCCGATGTTACAAGTCTGAATCTTGCCTAACTTTAGTCTTATGCCAGGTAAATTCTGCTTGGTGAGAGAAGTAAATATTCTTTAGACTACCTTCCCAAGGAAAGAAAGCTTATGTGTTGATGCCTGCCCACTTGTCTCCTTTGTTACTTTTTAACACTGTGATGTGTTGCAGTCCAATTCACGGAATTCTCAGGCAATTAAATGCCAGGAAAAATCTCATCAATTTTCTGAAAATAAATAGCTGGATAAAGTGCTGCAACCCAAGTTAGTGTCTCCAAAGAGGAGAAGGGGGGCAGAATCTAACTCTGATACACTCTGGTAGCAGCCAGCTGACCAGTCAGCCTGTCTGACTGGTGCCCAGTCTGCACACAGGCAATTTGCATGTGTGCAAGTTGGGATGTTGTAAAGATGTAGAGACTACATGGGCTACTGTACAATTTAGGGAGGAAGGCATGAGTCTACATGAAGCATCACTCTCTTATCAAAGATTCTGTCAGCAGCACCTGCTCAAAGCTGCTTGAGGGTCTGCACTGACAGGGGCAATTTCAATAAAGACTACTCACTAAGTTCCCAAGTGTCCATAACTCTGAAATGAGTGCAGGAGGGGAAGGGGAAAGATATGGGCAAATGTTTTTAGTACGTGGCTCCACAGTTAATGAACAAGACAGCTGTATAATACACATACCCATATATCTGCTCATATCCTTCATTTCTCCTAACCCCCGAGGGCACCAGCATTAGAAGTCCACAAACAGAAAGCACAGGTCATGATGCTGACAAGGTAACTTTATTGCTAGACAACTCCCCAACCCATCCATGATAAATGAAGGCCCTTATTCCTGCTTAACCAATAACCTTTGTAGTAGACCCTGAAGGTCAGTCATGCAAGTTTTCCAACCTGGGGATGGGAGCAGGTGTGAGATCCACATTCAAAGGTCCCTTCTCTGTCTATCTGATGCACAAATCAGTTCACAGTCGTATCCCCCCCCCGCCCAACACAGACATACAGAATACTTGCAAATGCGCTGCAGTGGAGATAACGCTAATAGTTTACATGCAAACACACGCCCAGACATGTGTTCCTTCCTGGAGATGCCCCCTCCCCCTTATGTTTTACACATTATATAAGAATTTTCTTCTGTAGTATGCTCTGAGGAAGACGGCATTTTGCCAGATTTCAAAATGGCCTCATTTATCACCTAAATCCCCTATGAAAGCTGGGGAATAAGGTTTGTAAAACAGCCCAGATTAATGAGGCTGCATCTACATCTTAATAGCTTTTGTGTGTGCACAGTACTTGAGTCTACACTGGTGAGCAGTGTGTATTTCTGTGGTTTATGGACCCTCTTTCTTCATCTTACCTGGTGCATCTGTGTGTGCTTGCCTTTCTGTCTGGTATTCTGTGTGTGCTGCCTGCGCCCAGTACAGAAAACCTCCTTCAGTGACTGTCGGTTATGCTGCACGCAGGTGAAATTCTCCCCGTGAGTATCTCCTATTTTGCAAATGTGATCTGTATGGGGAGCCTGTTTATGTCAGGGTTTTTGTGTCAGTTGATATACCTTTGTGCGGGTTAAAGTCACCACTTCAGTGATGGCTCCTTAGGCAACGGAGGCCTATATTTCTTCCCTGTGTTGGGGGAATTTTCATTTCGCTGCTATATATAAGAATTCTGGTGAAGTAATTAACGGAAGCCTCCAGAGGCCTGGTTATGAAAACAAGGTTCCACGTGCCAGCTTCAGAGGAACCTTGTACTCCTTGCAAACTCCTCCAGGCAAGGAAGATATTGCAGCTGCAAAGAGAACATAACCCAGGGCAGAGAACTGTGAGTGCCAAGGAGGTCCACTTCTCAGTCCTTGAAAACAGTTTTAGCAGAAAGCTGGAAAATGCAGCAAATTAGAAAAGGAGGTTCCAGGTGGGATCACAAAAGAAAAGGGCATCAGTTCCATCAACACTGAAGATTAAATTTTAAATTACATACCAAAAACCCCCTCCAAAAGCTTTTGACCTGTGTAAATCTCTTATGTGTGACAGAGGGAATACCTGGAAATTCCCCTTACAGAGTTTCCCCTACAGCTCTTTCTTAGATGCTTCTCCCTGGATTTCTTTCATTCTTTCCTTATCTATTTCTCCGTCCATCTCTCTGATGAGGAACTGCTGCTGCTGCTTCTTTTCTCCTCTCTCCCTCCCCCTGCCTGCTGTCAGCCATTTCACTTGGCTTTTTCTGCTCTTGCATTCACCAGAGCTGAATTCATTGACAGCCCCTTGGCAATTTCCCTTTGCTGGTGACTCAGGTAATTGGATCTGGTGCCTTGGGGAGCTGCCAGGCATGATGTCACAGCTCTGCAGAAAAAAAAATACCCTATGTAATTGCTTGATACACTAGCTAATGTCTCATCCCAGTGGAGGGAGGAACTCTGAGTTTGGGGGTTGCCAAGATTTCAGAGAGTCAGGACGCTGTGGTCGAGGTAAATAAAGAATTATCTTTATTTTTCGTTTACACAGGCTCTTACTTGTTTACTACATGCTCATTAACTGTCCCCTGAGCAGGTAGTCTGAATGTGCATAATAAATACAGCAGTCCCTTTATGAAAAGGAAAGGACTGTGAACCTTTAATCAAACAAAGAAAATGGAAATGAAACATCAATACTGCACAAGAATGAACAGCTCTACACACAATGGTGTAATCCGGCATCAGGGTTTATTCTGCCCTTTAACAACATTTGCCTACCAGCACTTAAATGCACTTGGATCCTTCACTTCTTTCATGACTGCAGGAAGACATCTCTCTCTTTTCCTAGCTGCAAGGAGAGGATCTGGAGTACAGACTAGAGATCAGAAGGGGTCAGCGTTAGTCTCAGCATACACATGAGAGTGTATCTGAAATCCATTAAGTGAAGCAGCAAGATGAGAATGAGCTAATGGGGGATTCTTACTAACGCACTAATAAAAATGGAACTGAAGGTTTCTGGCTCTTCCCTGCACTGCCCTATCTTGTTTGGAAAAGAAACTCTCTGGAGTTTAGTATTCAGAAGAAGCTGACTGTTCCAAGTTCTGCTTTTCAGATGTTTTATGTTGGTCTTCCTTCTTTTGCAGACTTAAGGAGTCCAGCCAGCAAGAATCTGGCAGGGTGAGATGTTTGGGCCTCAGCTCTCTTCCCACACTTCATCTGCAAGGCTGAACCCATTGCTAGAGGTATTGATTGCTTTGCCAAGAGGAGGGGATGGGAGTATGAGAATTCAGAAAGGAAATCTTTGATTGCCTTCACTGCAGGAAACATTTTCCCCAAGCAAAATGGGACCTGGATACAACAAGGTGCTTGCAAATACCTCAGAAGACCTCACAAGAAAACTGAAGCCCTGTGTCAGATATGACCTGCTCTGTAACTCCAAAGTGAACAGACGGGTTTGCTGCAAGAGTGTTTTTGTCCTTTCCAATACTGCAGCTGAAGTCATGCTGAATAATCTGGAAAACTCAGAATGTCCCGAGCAACAATCAATCTTTTTTGGATAGGTCATATTCTCCAGCTAGAAGCGATCCGTCCTGACTTTCCACCATGCTGTGTCCAATTCAGCAGATGATAATAACCATTCCACTGGGCTGGTTCTCACACAAGCACAAATACATTTCTCATCTCTCTGTCATAGCTGTTTGTTCAGGCAGGTCACCAAAAACTGGATTAGGTCTCTTGCCATGTTCTCTAACACTCTTGTATTTCTAATCCTGCCAGTCCAGGCCATCCTCTGGTCTCCTGTGGCTTTGAAGAAGGGATGAAGTTTCCAACTTTGCTGCCTTACTCCAACCTTTCTGAAGTGACTCACTACTTTAGTTTCCTCTTTAGCTGTTAGATCTATGCAGTATTTAGGCTTTTCTGGGTGGCTTGGAAATGATTCTGATGGAGTCTGGAATAAAGACAAGAGGGTTTCAATTCCCATTTTTCCAGTTTCTTACCTCCTCATACTCTGCCTCCCAATGGCACGCTGGTATATGGGGATCTAATCGGTATCACAGCTGCAGAAACCTACCAAGCTGATGGCACCACTCCACTTCTGGCGAAAGTTTTACAGAGGTCTTGCTGAGGAGAGGGGGCCATGCCTATCTCTAGCCTCTCTTTAGGACCCCACAGATATGCACATTATTTTTAGCAGGCTTCTCCCAGTGACTCTGCTGAGACCCTGGCAGCACAGCTGGTATATGCAGGATACAGTTCAGCTACCTAATGGGATAGTTAGGTGGGAGCCTCTTCAATTGTTGAGGGACCAGTAATGGCCTTAGAATTTTTTTTATTTTTTTTTTTTTAAGATAATAAAAGGAGGAGGGAAAGGCAAATAATTCCCCCATTCCAGTTGTGGTTAGTATTTTCATCACTTCTGTTATTAGGGGAATTTAAGCACTAAGTGGAGAAGCAATTTGCTCTGGAGAAGCCATTTGCTCAGGGTCTGGGGAGTCTCCCTCTGTCCCTCAAGGCTGCACAGGAAACTCATGCAATATCCACTGACATTTCCAGGACTGCACATAGAACTTTCCCTGCTAGTGCATCCAAAAAGAAAAGCAAAGCATGTATGATTTGTGACTTGAAACACAAATCCATACAATTTTATCCTCTCAGATTTCCTCCTTGGATCACCTGAGATGTTCAGGCTGGTCATTCAGAGATATTTATTGCTTCTGATTTCTCCCCTTGAAATCCCCAATCAACCAACAAAAGTTGTGTATGGATATAAGGACTTGGAAGTAACAAGTGAGCCATGAATAATCCACACATTTATCAGAGTAAAAAACACTGCTGTATCATGACAAGGCAGCAGCACAGGAGAGAAATTTGAAGACCTTATTTGGGAGCTGGTGTGCACACTGAGAGATGTATCACTAGCAGTAAAGCATACATGGGAATATAAGCCATTCCAAATGGAAGGAGCAGATCCAAAGGCAGCCTGGCCAAATGCCCTCAAAACCATTTCAGGAGCCTCCAGTCTGCAAGTCTGAAGGCAGGGTCAGCATATAGGAGGGGGCACCAAGATCCAACCACCAGATAGCCAAAAAAGCAACCTGACTACACAGTCAGCCCTAGGGCAGAGAACAATTGCAGCAACTGACTGCCTCTGCAAGCCCAGAGATCAAAGAACAAAGAATTATTAATTACTGCCATTATAATCATTAGCATAGTACCCAGTAGTTCTGGTCATGGACCAGTACTCCACTGTGTTAACCAGCGTGCAAACAGAGAAGAAAAGAATAGGCCTGTCCAAGGAACGCAGAGTTTAAACATTAAACACGAAATGGCTAAAATGGGAATGGAGGGGACAAAGAATTCTCTGGCAACAAGCCGGTTTGCTTAAAGGTTTTTATTATGCACTCTGGATCATAAATTCAGTGAGAGGGTTCATACAGCTGCAGGATATCCATGGTTTGTCTCTTGAAACACAGCATCTGAAGGCATGTTTAGGTTATTCAAAGTAGGGAGAGGAGAAAGGATCTCCAACTGGAAAAAGTCTGGACAGTGCAGGTGCTCTGCAATGTCCCTGCCATGTCTTCCAGCATGTGTTTGCTGTTCTAGTGCTGCCCAGGAGGGCAGAGACCATGGGCAATGTCTCCCTGCTGACTGGGGGAAAGGCACTCTCTCTTCTCACTGCCGTTCCCATGGTTCTAACCTTCCAAAAGCCACATCACACCTGTCACTTCTTCCTCTTAAAGAAGCAGTCCAAAGCTAAGTAAGCTATTCATCCACAGGTGGCTTCAGGACTGATCTGAGGCACAGCTGAGGATGCCAATTGTTTCTGTCCCTGCTTTATGGAAAAAGATACCAGATACCACTCACTGATAGTGAACTCCACAGAGGCCAGACGGGCGATACAGCCCCGCACCAAAACAACTGTCCCTGTCTCACCTCTCTGTCTTCCATCAGTGACAACATGCATTCCATATTTAAAATAACAATGGAGGGTCCCATATTCCAAAGTTTTCTAGTTAATGTTGTGACTAACAAATGGTGATATTTTTTATCTTCTCCTGGTATATTGCCATGAATAGCTTGCAATCAATTAATTAAGACATCAATTAATGTCATCTTCCCATCTCTAATCTCATACCTCCCTGTAAGAGTCCCTGTTATCCTTGTGTCACCAATGGAGAGGATGGTGCTTCTTGCATGCTGTGACTTTCTCAGAGCCACATGGCCAGTCAATGGTGACACTGGAACTTGAAAGCAGAAAAGACATGACTGTGGACACTGGGTCTTCCAGCTCTGGGTGGAATTCTCCCACTCTCATGTGATTCCCTTATAACCGCATCTGTGAAAACATCCTGTTTAAAGCTTCCTTTTAAACTTTCTTCTGATGTTTCCACATTCTTATTTTGTAATGATCACACTTACATTTTGCTAATTTTCCCAATGTTCTAACAACCTCCTCAGATGGTGAGTTTTTTCCCCTTTGAGATGAGATTCCAGCCACTTCTTAGAAATCTCTTTATTTTATATATGTCAGATTGTTGGATAGAGCCTATTCCTCAGTATCTGAACATCTCATAATCTTTAAACTATTTATGACGGACAGAGAACTGAGGCACAAGGGACTAACCATAGCCACTAGCCAGTGCTAAGCACTCATACACCTGAAGTTAAGGACTAAAATAACGGGACATTTGCAAACACTAACGTTGCTATTCATCTTCTAGGTCTGATCTCTGAAATTCTTAAGGGATCAATTCTTCCATCTTTTATCTGCTGTCATGAGGATGTGTCCATGTAACAAATCCTGTTTGTGTAGTCTCATGACTCCAGGAACAACAGCTGGAAGAGCAAATGCACAAAAAGACACTCTCCTGTGCTTTCCAAAATGTCCACAAGGAAATATCCCAACAGCAGGTTGGGGAACAACTGCTTCAGCAGTTTCCTCCCTAGAGTGACACACAAGGAACCAGACTTGGTCAGTAAGGGCAACACTGGTTTGTATACCTCCTTCTATCAAACACTCATGTGCTTTCCCTAAATACAGTCTCCAGTTTGCACCACTGCAAGGGTGCCAAATGAAGGGCCATGTAATCTCCTTCCTTCCGTCAAAGGCTGTAGGCTCTGTCCCTAAGTGATCAGTTGCCTTATCTGGACACCAAAATATCTCAGCAGAAGTTTGTAATGAAGACATATCAGTGGTGTTAGTTTATGGGAAAAAAAAGGAGAAGCTGTGTGCCTAGCCAAGGCCATATTTAGACCCCACATGGTCTGGTCAAATGATTATACATGTCTGGGAACAAGGCTATTAAAAGAAGGAATGAGGAACTTTCTGAGCCTGGCAAGCATCTCAACTGACCAGCTACTCAAAAGATGAAATAAACTGCTCACTTCATGCATTTCATAGTCAAAGAAACAGAGTGATACCCCAAAGCACATTTCATCCTCTGGCATTTCATCTCACCTACTCAGGAATGTATGCTACAAACAGGCAAACAGCCCTCTTAGCACAGACTATGGAAGGCACCTACTAATTTAAACAAGGTCGTAGGGTTTAGAAAGCTAATGTCAGGTGGGGTGTATGTCACCCTGAATCTTTAATTTTGATTTCTGTTTAACAAAGTTCAGAATACCAAGACAATTCTAGCACACTGGAGAAAAGAACCTGATGCGTGCAAATATTTACAAAGCTAAATAGCGTCCTGTGTGGCTTCTAGGCTGCTTAGCCTGGCATTAGTTTTGTGAAACTGGGAAACAGTCGGTGAAGTTTAAAAGGAAGGTGGCACGACTGATAGCAAAAAAATGCAACAATATGGAATATCTTGTCCCAAACACCTTAATGTTGTCTTTGATGCATTTGCAAATGTGGTCGATAAAGTAACTGTTACTGATATATTTAGGTTTCTGTAAGGCAGCTGACTTTGTCTTTTCTGGCATTTGATAAAAAATAGCACTGCACAAATCAATGTTGACCTTATTAAACAAATTCAATTCCCACTCAACTGATGTATCATAAAAAAGTAATTGTTAATGGGGGATCATCATTATATGTGAGTTATTCAACTGAGCACCTAAGAAATCTGTTTTGAGCACAAAACTACTCAATATCTCTACCAATTAACTAAAAGAAAAATAGACAATCCATTTGTTTGACAGAAGAATTGGCAGAGAAATAAATAATGATGGGACATGGTAGTTACAAAGATCCACCCGGAGAGCTTCGTAAGGGGGGCTTATCTGAAACCACGTGTCTGACTACAGTAAAGTGCAAAGTCATATATCTAGCACAAAAGCTGCCAAAAAGGGAGTATGTCCAGGACTGCAGGGACCTGGAAAGATATTTAGAGGTTATGAGAGGAAACCAAATACATACATCTGAAGAAAGGATGCTGATCAGATGGAAAAGGTTCTGAAGCAAGATACAGGAATAATATGACAACCGTAAACCACATCCCTCCACGGCAGATTGGGATGCTTAATTTGTTTATTTAAGGTAGTTTATTTACAGTCTTTAAGTGGCTATATAGGAAAGAATTCTGACAGTCCTTGACCACATAATTTTTAAGATAAAGGCATATCAATATTTGGTGGTTTGAATCAGGCGTGAGGCAGATTTAGATAAACATGAAAAAAGCTTAACAGTGAGGTCAGTTGTTCTGTCTAGAATGCAGGAGAGTTTTTGGGTTTAGAGTTCTTTACCCCAAGAGCTTAACAATGTGCTCTCATTCCACCCTAGATCCTTCCTTACATGATTGATCCAGAAACACCTGGTGAGGATGTGAGGATCTCAGGTTTGTGCTCCACCCAGCACAAAATGACCTTTATGATCTTTATGTTCTTCTTAGGGCATGGTCATTTGTGGGCTAGTTAGTGTTAAAGGACATGGGGAGAGGGGTGGGAGCTGGGTGTCCTCACACAACCAGTTCACTAAGTTGAACAAAGGTTCAGAATAGAGGGGTACTGAACCCAGGAGCACGCAGCATGGTCGGAAAACAGGCTAATCTCTTCTCCCTCCTTGGGTTTCTTCTGCGCAACCCCTCTCTAGCCTGATTAAGCTCTGCCTGTCCTGAGCCACCATCACAACCCAGATGCCATAGATGTGATGGCGGTACAAAGCAGAGCAATACCCAGCTCACTCCCATATCTACACTGGCCTATCAGAGCAGGCAGTTAGGTCCATCAGTAACATCATCCACAACAACTCTGTGTTCAATAACATGAGAATTTTTACAAAGTAATTTTTTTCTGAATCTTTTAATAGGATTCTCTGGAGTAAGTAAATAATGACCCTTATCTTAGGGCAGTACATTAACCTCTTGTAGCCCTGTCCCATGCCAAAACCAACATTTTTGTCAGGAGGTGTAAACACGAATTTAGAAACCTCACGCTAGATCACAAATACTGATCACAGTTATCTGAGATATGGATTTTTCATACTTCAATAAATCAACAGTCATTTAAGTAGCTGAAGGCACAGCTCCCATCTACTTGAAACGTCTGTGCTAGAAATCAGGCCCCACGTGCCCATGACTGTGCACAATTTGGCTGGGGAAGAAGGTGGCAGGAACTGTAAAGCCTCTGACTTGTGGCTTTTCAACAGCCCAGCCTTGTGCCCTTTATTCACTGGGATGATGACACAGTGAGAGCTGCATCAAACCTTTGAGAGTAACCCAGGGAGGGTTAAGGGTGTTTGCAGTTCTTTCCTTGTGTCTGGGGAGAATATTTGCGTATATGCCTGTAAGTCTCTTTCCTCTCTGAATAGCTGATGAGCACGTGCCATGAAGTGTGTGTGCACGTGTGTGCATGCAGGGATTTCTTCTGCTCCTTGATGTTCTCTAGAACCTGACTATGACAGCTGTGACTGCTGATTTGAAATGACCCTGAGCCAAACGCCGTGTAGCCCTTTGAAATTAATTAATCTTGCATTATTCTGATTCTGGGATTCGATATGGGCTGGAGTTCTTTTAGTTGTTATTGCTGTTGCTGTCACAAACTCCAGCACACATACTTCAGTTTAGTCTCCACTCTCTGCGTGACACATGACACTCAAAATGCTAAGTGTGTGGCTACACATGTTGCCAGTGAGAATCTGGGACACGCATCAAGGCAAAAATCAGTCTTTCATCCCTACGACTGGCTGCAGCAGAAAACTTGATAGCTGCTGCTTCACGTGTACTTAATCCCTTTACCCCTGAAAGCTTTCTTGACCCATCTTCCCTTCAGCTGCCCAAACTCCTGTCTTATGCTTGTGCTATACACACAGGTAAGATTAAAAATCTAGTGCCACAGACAAAAATATATTCCCTTTTCCAGAGATATTATATTTTCATACCAAAATCAGTTCACATATAGAAATTATTCAACATTTTCTTGGGCTAGAGACATAGAGTTGGAAAGGCAAAGCTTGAGCCATACCTCTCACCATAGTAGTTGCACAGAAGCGGGCAGCTCAGGAGTTTGGAAGCCTGCACAGACTCCATCCTGTCCCGCACGCATACAAAAGTGAGCGTTACTCTCTAGTCAAACCAGGAGAGAGTCTCTGTAACTTTGAGAGACAGATCAACAACCTTAGCTTAATCTGTTTATGTGCCCCTACTCTAAGGTTCTAAGAAAAGTTACACAGGGCTACTGAAAATAAAGCAGCTGTACAAAAATGCATAATAAGAACAGTAAGAACATCAAGCAGAAAAGTATCACTCCAGTCAAATAGGTAAATAGAAATTAAAGACATGTAGGACTGGAAGGGCTCTCAGAGATTGCTCTTGTTCTACGTCAGTATATCTTAAGAAGTGCTCACAGAGCACCGTCTAATCTATGCTGATGCAAAGAGTGGGATGCCACTTGCCTTTACTGAATCAGATTTTGACCATTTCTCCATTAACCAGAATCTTACAAATTCTGATCTCTGACAAGGACCAGCACAGACCTGTAGGGAGGCTCCTTTTAAATGCTAGCCACCCATCGGACAGAAAACTGCTTACTGAGAACTCTTCCTTAAAAATGTGTCTCCACAAATTATGCTCCTATTTCATGATGATTTAATTGACATCGCATTTCTGTCATGTGCTTAGACAAAGGTCAGATGAGACATTGTTGAAAGCCTTACTGAAATACAGATATAAATACCTATTTTGCCATCCACTGTTAGGCAGTTACAATGTCAAAAAGGGATTTAGATTGCTTTGACATTATTTGTTCTTAACAAATGAACCCAGGTTGTCCTAGATTACCTTGATATCCTCTAGGTGCTTATGAATTGATTCTGTGATAACTTATTCTGGTGTTCTTTCAGATTTTGAAGCGAACTCACTTGCTTACCATGTCAAAGTCTGCTTTTGCCCCTTTTTAAGCAGGGTGCTTCCCTGCCCTCTGTTAATTCTCTTTAACCTCTCCATACATGTATTAGTGCTGAGAAGGTGATTATGTACTCTGCTCAATAGTGATGCTGTGATCAACCAGTATTTCAGTCTCCACTGTGAGGCATCCCTTGATAATATACTCCTGACTTGGAGCCCTGTAGTGTATTACTGAACCCTTGGAGTTGCTATGCCTTCAGAAACATCTTTTGCTAATTTATTTCAGAACAACAGTTACGGTTTGGTTTCAAATTTCTCTCTCTGTGTAGAGCAATATGGTCTGTAAAACTAGATCTTGCTAACATTGAAATTCACCAAAGCATTTTGCAGTTGAATCCTTGCTGAGGAATGGGGATGCACCATGATTTTGCAAGTGGACTACTTTATGTATGGAAAAGGGAAAGGAGTTTTAGGTGGATTGTAATATAGTACAGCAAAAAGAAGAACAGATGGTCCTAACGTAGGTGAAATAAAAATTGTAATAGTTTATGCAAAGAAAATCTGGAAAAATATTGTGTCCAGTAGTAAGGCTAATGTGCTATAAACAGCACTGTCAGGCTTGCACTGTGCCAGAAGAAGGTTGGACAAGGGAATGTAACAGCCACTGAGCTACCATTAATTTAATGATCAGCACTGTGAAATGCTGTTGGATATATGTGTTTTGTTTACATTTTTATGTTTTAATTTTAATCGATAGTATGTTCTAGTATCACAAACCAATTAATGATTAACTGCCCTTTTTAAAACCTTTATGATACTGACAATAAAGCAGTGCTGTGACGCTTGCAAGAATTACAACCCTATTATAATCCTATTAAGCTTCTTGGACTAAAGGTTTGTGGGCCTTCAAAAGGATGCACATGGGAGTGGAGATACCTGTCCCTATGCCAGAGCTCCTATTCTGCCACTAATATAATCTCACAGTAGCCCTGAGAACTGCCCAGTATCTGTAGATATTTCAGTTGTTTAGTATTGGTACATTGCAAACTATGGCTTGACCTTGGGAAGAGTGTATCACTGGAATGCACTGGAGAAAATTTAATTTTGAAGTTGAAGGATGGAAACATGAGAAAGGCTAAAAACCAGATGACATAGAAGTCTTGTGATTTGGGATGTGATACCACACAGATCCTTGCTGCCATCAAGTCAAATGTTCTTGTGAATAACATTAGAAGACAGCTGGAAACCCTGTGGCACAGGACTTTATTTTTCTTACATATTGGACAGGACACCTGCACAGAGTTAGACTGGCCTAATCTATATAAGCAGGGACATCACCTATATAAGCACTTTTGTGCTCATAGACTACTCCTCTAGAGTGTCTGAGAGTAGAGCAATGCATGGCATCCCACTGAGCTGATTTTCTTTCCCATGTCTCAGGAAAGCTAAAACCTTTTTCTTTATAACTGATTTAATTGTAACTTTCAAGCTGGTTTTTTCCTCACTCCCTCTCTCTCACTGCTTTAGCTCTTTTCACTTGTGCTTTCTTTTTATCTCTTTTTTATTTCACCTTCTTGTTTTTTCTTTGCTGTTTTCAGATCTGTCTTCAGTAAAGTCAGAGAAAGGAGATTTATATCTTCAAGCAGAGTGATGTGTAAAGCCATGACCCTGCTGTAGAGAACACCTTGTCTTTCATTATCCCAGCGTTCAAAGGAACAGTGCTATCAACATGCAAAGAAAGAGGCTTTTCTAAGATATTCTTGGATATTTTCACAGAAGGCCTTGAAAATAAATGTCAAGACCTTGAATTGATGTGGAATCTAGTATTGGGGGGAAGGCTGATGTCTTCTGGGGCTCTTCACATGACTTCTTTGAAGGCAGAGGAAGCAGCTATCCATGACCATCTCATGCGAACAAACATTCCTACAAAAAGAAAGGATCCATTTCACAGGCTGTCTAAATATCACTAGTGTCTGGGAGAAGAAAGTTTTGCTGAGGCTAACTGTAACAAGCACTGCAGGCACTCAGAAGTATGAATACAGAAGTCCTCTCCCTATCTGGAGGTTTGAAGGAGATAATTTGTCTGTGCTGCCAGCACCCTCCATGCCACAACAAAGCCTGAACCTCTGCTGAGAACTGTCTGCAGTTTTCAGTGATAGATTGGTGCACAGGCAGCAACTCTGCATGGGCCACTCTACTATCTTTTTGGAATATGGGAGGTTTGACACCAAGTAATAGCTTGGAAGATCTAACTGCTCCAGAGATTGTATCAGTTGGACTAGCTGAACAAAAGGATGGCTCAGAGCAGAGCTCCAACTCTTCTTCAAAGTCAGTGGTAACATCTCCTGTCAGCTGCAGGCTAAACCGCTTCCAGGCATTCATCTTTACTGGCCATCCCAGCAATAGCAGACATGAGTCTGAAATACAAGTGATGACTGATGCTTTATAACACATCTAAGGGGTCTTGTGATACCAAAATGCCCTGAATTGAAGAATGGGGAAATTTACGTAGCTTTTTTAATTCAGGGTGTGCTTTCTTCATAGTTTTGTTGATGGTAACCTTCTGCAAGCAATACCTGACAAAACTCCCTGTACTATGAAGAGCAAGTCACTCTAGGGGCATAAAAACATTCCTGGTTAACAAAAATCAAAACAAAACAAACCCATGATTCAGATGTTGTAACTGCAGAATTTTTTAAGGACAGCATGCCTGTAGCTGCATGGAGTGGAAGGGATGAGCCTCACCATACATGGCTTTACTCATCCATGCAGGCACGCTGTCAGAGCACTATAATGCCTTACTATAAGCCAAATGCAGCTTCCAAATTTGCATATGCAAGTAATTACAAACTTAGTGTGTGTAGGGCTTTTTCTGACCTTTGTCTTCTACAATACCTAAAACAATGTATAAAGTTAAAGAAAAAAAAAATTGCATCTGATCCCATTTAATCTGTCCCTTTACAGTCCATAGAGTGGCTTCTTCCAGTGAAGTCCCCAAGCACCTTTTCACTAGTGCTTTCGCTGTGTCTCTCAAGCTCTTCTTACATTTGGTGTGATGGAGATTGCTCATAATGACTTTGAGCAATTTAGAATTTACTTCTTTCTATATTGGTATGTATAGGATTTCCTCTCAGCTTTCTCAAAACACTTAACAGATAAGTTTACCCATGTCTGCATTTGGCTATACTTATACTTGTCTACATAAACAGATTTCATAGGCCAAGGGACTACTTCTGTGCTGACTTGGCCAGAAGTGAATTTAAATGTGCTACTGACCTCATGCAATACATAAAGCTCCTTGTGAGAAATGGCCGCAGGTACCTATTATCCCCCGGCAAAAAGGAGGTATAGAGTTGAAAAATTTTCTCTTTGAGAATCTCAGAGAATCCCTCCTTACTGACCTGAGTCAGCCCTAAAATTCAGTTGATTTGCTTGTGTGTGAAGACCATCTCCTGCCAAGCTGGCCAAAACCAATTCACTGCCTACTGGGCCTCCTTTGTCCATCTCCACTCATTGCTTGTCTCTTCTTCTTAGACTGTGAACACTTTGGGACAGACACCCTTTCTCAGTATGATGGTATACACTGGTCTTGGCCCATGGTTAGGGCTCTGAGGTGCTGCTGAAAAAAAGTGACTGCAAAACTCAAGTGCTCTGAAACCTCATTTGGCAATTTGTAATTCTGAGCTTGGCACCTCAACAGTCAATAAAGAGGAGCAAAAAGACTGGGCTCTGGAAATATTAGTTTTATTATTAAATGTTAAGTCTGATTGGTTATTCCTTTGGAATCAGTGATATGTCTAATGTCAGAGAAAGAAGACCAGCAGTCCTATTACCCTAAAGCTCTACCAACCTAGATGTGAATGGAGAGAGATCTAAAAGCCTGAGTACCTCTAGTTTATTGAGTGTCAAATGTGGAGCAGGAAACAAGCACAACTGCAGCATCTAAGGGAGGCAAGTACCTGAGGCAGCTAAAAGACAGGAGAATAAAAAGATTAAAAAGATTAAATTGTGTGAAGAAAAATGCAGGATGCACATGAAGAAGCATTTCCAATGCATGAGGCTGTAGACTACTCTCAACCCTGATGGGGATCAATGAGAAATGTCATTAATTTCAGTTCTGGGCCTTAGAACTGGAAGGTGCTCGCTTTACTTGCCAGCTGATGGAACATATTTACTTATCTTATGAAGTGAATGATCCAACACTGGCCCTCAAGGAATGCAAGGCATAGATTTTAAGCATGTTCCTAGCTCTTAATGGCTCTGTCTCTCTGACCTAAAGCAAATGTGATGAAACATGCAAGTACAAACAGAAATAAAACTTTGTACAGAACCACTGTCTGGGCTGTTCGCCTTTTGAAACACCTCCATGAGTGGGTGACAGAAGAAGCTTCCTGGGAGCAAGGTAACTTTTGCCCTACAAAAGGAGCCCAGGGCCACATTACAGCAGGTCCGGCTGGGCACAGCCTGCCCATCTGCACAGCCACAACGTCTGGCTGCTCATGGCCAGCAGGCTGTGTTCTCGCTCTGAGCTGGCCCCAGCTGCTGTTCCTTGCTCCTTTGACGTGTATGTGTGTGTTACATGACTATAGAAGGAGCAATCAGTCAGCTCCCAGGAATCTTAGCAACAGCCGCGTCCCCAGAAAAGGCTTGTAGCAGCTGGAGTGGTGATGACTCAGCAGCATGGTCTCTCTGGCCTCTTGCTGATCCCTGGCAAGGACTGCAGTCCAAGTTCTGGCTCCCTTGTTTGGGTCAGTGCTTTCTTGCTGGCACCAGTAGATGAATTCCTGGATCCTGCTGGCCCTGGCGTTAGCATCCAAAAATGAGCTGATAGCTGCAGCCAAAAAAAGGTTTTTTTCTCTCTTTTTTCTTTAACAATAATTTATTTTTTTACGAAAACAAAACAAAACAAAACTGAACAAAACCCGCAGAATCCTGTTGGTATGTTCTAAGAGAGGAGACAAATGGCAAAGTTCATCCATGGCAGATGTGCAGGGGAAGATGGTCACAAACCAGGAGACCCACATCCCTGCCAACCCTTGGGGAATAAAGCAGATCGGTGGAGTGGGGACTGGGTTGGAGACTATACAAAACATCACTAGAAGGTTTGTTTATTTTATGTAACAAGAGTTTTGGAATGTCATGTTGAGTAACTGTCGACATTTCACCTAGTTTAAGTCACTAGTGCAATGAATCTGTTTGGCCTCGAGTTGTTTTTGCCTCAGAGAATAATATGTTTGTATCACAGAGCCTCCCCACCCTCCTGCAGTAATTCCACAACGGAGTGAGGAGATTGGGATTAAGGAGTCACGAGTCAGGACTGTGTCCTGTCTGCGCGCTGCCGGGGGAACCTTCTTGCAATGGGGCCGTGAGGGGACTGCGAGGGGACTCTGGCGTGGATGGGCAGAGGGGCTGCAGGGCTCAGGCGCTGCGCTGCAGCCGGGAGTGAGGCCCCCGAGGAGCCGAAAGGGAAGCGAGCGGGCAAGGCGGGGCCGCAGGAACGGGGGGGTGGCGGGGGCTCCATGTCTGGATTTTTTTGGCGAAGGGCTGCCGGGAAGCTTGCTGGTCCGGTGCCAGACTCCAGCGAGCTCCGTTTAGTCCCGCCCTTTCACGAGCACTAAATATTCACCCTGAAACAAAAACATCCATGTGCGTGCGTGTAACAATCTGCCTTCTCAGCAGCACCGCCGCCTCTCCGGCCTCGCTGGCCTCATTACTGGGAGCAGGAAATGAGTAAAACGTAAATGACTTGGGAGGAGGCAGGAGGGGCCACCCCGCTCACCCGCTCCCCGCCGATGGCCGCCTCTCCTCGCCGCGCAGCGGCGGGCGTTGCTGGGAGCCCTCAGCTCCTTATGCAGATGTCGGGGTCCTCAAATGTCTGCCGGAAATTACAGCTCATGTCGGGCGGGGAAGACGAG
>JAAGNO010009674.1:25092-38332 GCA_033439905.1 Ceryle rudis | reverse complement strand
ATAAACATAAAGGCTGGATGCCACAAATCTGATAAGGCTAGTGATTTGAGGCCTAAACCTTTATTTTTCAAGTAAACCTTCAGTTTAAACTATTGCAGCAAGCACTTCACACAAATAGGTTCCCTGTATGGACTATTGCCTTTAGGAATGAGAAGGAACTAAAGCTTTACTTACCTGACTAGTAAAGTATTGACAGAATGACGGTTACAGCTGATCACATAATAACAGTACACTTCTCTGACTGCAGGCTTGGCTTCTTTACTGCTATGATAGTAAAGAGTCAGGAAGTGTGTGGTGCCTACCATACGGCAGGTTTATTACTACTAAAATATATTTTGAAGTGCATTAAATCCCAGACCTGAGTTTTGATTAAGTCACAAAACTGCTGTTGCAGAACACAGTAACTTTTATCCTTAAGTGTTGCTTTGACGTAAAATAGCAATCATCTGTTTGTTAGGACTTTTAAACCTTTTACAAGCTCAAGTTCCTCTTTTAAGTTAGGCTTTACATACAAGGAATGATAAGGAGCATTCACTAGAATGCTTTAACTTTTATGAACCTAATGGCACTCCAGCTCAAATAATTATTTCTTCCTTTGTCCATAATAGTGCTCATTATTAGTTCTGTTTCCTGAGTTAAACAGAAGTGAGGAAAATGACTCAGCTTTAATTTGAGAGACTACAAGTTAAAAATATGCATAGAAGTTTTTCAGAACAGTCTAGTTTCCATTGACTGGCTGAGCTGTAGGAATGGACACAAGGGAAAAAAGAAAAAATATCCATGACAGCCAAGGCTCTAAAAGAATCTCTGATGTTTTGAGAACCGATTGTTGTTCATCACCCATTGCAGAAAAGAGACAAAAAATTGTCAGACTCTGAAACACTTCTGCTTAACAACTACCAAGGTGGAAATTTCAGCTGTCCTGCTCTCTAACAGAGTGAATACAAAGGTTCTCTAGGAACTAGCCATCAACCAACTTTAAAGGTTACTTTACCATTCAGACTTGCTGATGATCTTTAGCTGGAGCTCCTAGCTTGAGCTTGTTCCTCCCCTGAGCTTCCACCTAAAAAGCACTTTAAAAAAATTCATTAAGAAATGCCTCAGAGCTCCTGTCCACACCTTCACTGTTTTCCTCTCCATCCTCCCTGGAGCGCTGCATCTCTAAACACGGCCTGACACAGGGTTCAGTTCTTATGCCACAGTCCTGTCGTAGTGTATCTATTACTGGAAACTTTAAAGCTACTTTTGATGGAAAATCAGGAGCCTTCATTACATGTTGTTAAGATTCGAATACTCATTTATTGACAAAGTAGTGGAAATACTTTCTTAATGAGAGATTCAGGGTACAGCAATACATTTCTATGCACATTAAAAAGATACGGCTATGAGGTCAGCGATGTGTAAAACACCATCTGCAGTGTAGCAACTCTGTGCTTAATTTAATATCATGAACTTCACTTCAGCCACGAAATACATGTCTTCCATGCAGCCACTGATACGGAAGAAACCTTGTGCTGGAAAGCAGATTCATCTGCTTGTTCAGTGGCCATGAACAGCAAGGATGCATTAGCTATTGAAGAGCCTGCTCCAGTGCCTATTCAACATCAGGAGGGCTTACTGTGACTTTCAATACAAGGATCTATGAACTCCAAAACGTTAACGTCTGTGTGCACCAGAAAATTCCCGTGGTACCCCTTACTTCGGGATCACTTGTTAGAATATTTGCTGTTCTTTCTGTACTTAGAAAGACAAAGTCACGTTTCTCAGCACAGATGTAGCAAATGTAATGCTGATACTGGTAATCGGGGAGTTTCATTTCCTTGAAGCTCTTCTCTTTCCTCTGCCCTTGGAAAAACAGAAATGCATTTAGGAAGTCAAATCGCTGTCTATTGGTTATATATGGAAAGTTGGCACATTCCTCACATGATCTTTATTTTGCCTTCAAAAGAGTTAGTGTGCTCTTTCACCTTGTGTATGGTCTGGAATGAACCCCTACCTCCTGCTTGCACTCTTGCACAAAAGTAACTGGTTTTTTCCTAACCCAGGATAGAAATTTCAAAAAAAAAAAAAGCTTACAACAGAAGGTAAATTTTTTATGAATTATAAATGTATATTTAATAATATTAATATTAGTTTCAAGTAATTTCAGATACTAGGATAAGAAGGGATTCTCAAATGATGTTTTAATTAAAAGGTGTAGATGGTATTATGGGCCAAAAGTTATTTCTCACATCGTACTTGCCAGAAATTCAGGGATGATAGGAAGCAACTGCCCAATGTCTGTGTATTGCTAAGAGGCACTGAGCAGGAAGATGTTGCAAAGATATTCAGACACTTGAGAGATGCATGATGAAAAATTAATTAGAACAGGATATAAATCCATTAAGGTATTTAAAAGCATATAGTCTGTCTGCCTATAAAACTCTAAGAATACATTTTCTTTTGTGTCATCTGCTAAAGTTAGTCAGTCAGGTGGTTTTTTTCTCCTTTTGCTGAATGGAAGTTATTTTTCATTCAATTTATTTACTACAGCATCAGAAATGCAATTTTTTTAATAAATCCTGACAATACTTGGGCCTCTACAAATGGGGAAGGTGGGTTCTCAGCTAGGTTTTGGTGGTTCTCTGTGGTGAAGAAGTTACATGTTCAGGGGAAAACAGGCTATGTTAGGTCAGTTTTTGCTCTTTAGTACCAAAGCCATCATATGTGCACCATGCATAATGGTGCATCCTTATTTAAGCATACGTGTACTATCGAACTCTAAATGTAAAAAAAAAAAAAAAAAAAGAGATTTCAGAAGGGGAAGTGCCTTTAAAAAGGAAACCTTAGCTATAAATAGTCTATTTTAATAGATCAAAACCCGAGTTTAATGCTTTCTGATTCCAGCAATAAGCATGCTCTGTGATTTGCCCCTGGGAGCACTCCCATTTATTGTGCTCATGACATGAAAAAATATACAAGCAATACTTCTGAGGTTTCACATCCTTTCACAACGTAATCAGAAGACCCAGCATTAGATGTCTGAGCAATGATAGGAGTACTATGGAGTCATATGTTTCCCATGGAAATCATTTGTGACTTCCTACTCTTTACTGCCACGTGATTTCAAAGCATAAAACCAGCTTGCCTTTTGAGCAGAACAATTATTTGCTTTACATCAAAGTTTTATGTAGTTCTTAATTCAGGCTAGGTTTCAAAGGAGTCAAATTAATGCATGTCTGTGTAACACATGGGTGGTGATGTGTTTTCCCCTCCTAGTATGCTTTCTATTGATAGATCTTGATATACTTTACAAAGGTTAATAATTCAGCTGCTTGCCAGAAGGAAAATATGGTTTGCTGTGTCAGAATAAGGACCACTGCTAATTATTGCTAATTCCTTCTACGTTTGCAAAGAATTACAAAAGCAGTCGTCTCCACACCTTACCTGCTGCGTGATTGTAGAGTGATTGTAGTCTGATTTATCTCAAACTATTTCAGTTTTAAGTATACGAGTGGTCTGGTCCTATATAGTATAATTTTACCTCTCGGGATCGTGTTCTTGTTGCTGCTTGCATTGTTCCTATGGGTCAGTGTTCATAAAAAAAAAAGGCCTGTTGTCTTATGCTTAATGGATTAAACTTGAACAGGTTCTTTAATGTCACTCTTAAGATGCAACTAAAATACTGGGAAAAAAATAATGACAAACAGAAACGGGATTGCTCACACTATAAATATCTACACGTTCTGCATGTTGTACTGTAAGAGTCAATATAGACAACGTTCCATGACAAACCCCATTTTTTGACCTGAGTATCAGACTATTTCATCCTCAAAATAAGAGTTCAGTGTTAACCAGTAAAAAAGGTGGCCATTAGTATTACTGCCTTTGTGCTGATTGGATCACAGAATAGCTCAGAGCCTTGTCTGTGATCACTTGGTACAACCGTGTACAGCGTTTGCCACTGTGGTGATGCGACTGTCCTATACTGCGGAACTATTAATTCTGTCAGTGAAAATTGCTGGTTCTGCAGATTATTTACAGAAAACCAGTTATGAACGTCTTGCTTTTGAAATTCACAAAATTTGTGTGAACGCAGTGGTGTTTGTGTTTCCTGAAAAGGTTAAGACGGCTTCAGTTGTGCAATACGTTCACACTAAACTATCCATTTGAGCCGTTAGGCTTGTAGTCCTCTCAAGAAGCTGCATGCCTCCATGGGGAAAGAGACAGGTGTAACTGGTTTTCAATATTACATCTACCTCTGTTATAACTCTTTAGACTTGAAGTTAGGTCCTGGTTAGGTTCGAGAACAAAACTAAGAAAAAAATTGTTTTCTTTCATAGTCTAGTTCCTGGTGGTCAGGAGCTGAGGTATCAGAAGTATTTTGCTTTCCAGGCTGCTGTTAGACTGGTAACAGCAACAGCAGAGGTGGACACTATTGCAGATAAAGAACTTTATCTTTCTGTCACTGTGTGACTTAGATGGGCAAAGGCTTCTCTCAGAACAGGGAAGCCTCAGCCCCAAACCTCCAGCTCGGGTAGAATTCCAATCAGGAGTAACAACTAAATATCTCTTACTTGTTATTAACATTTCAATTTTATATTTTTGCTTAAACCTCTCTGTTTTCTTTTTCTATTTACAGACACTCAGTTCTTCAACAAGATACATTTCATTCCATGCCAGCCCGAGAGAGGAGTTGTGGAAAGAGAAATAAAAGTTAAGTGTCTAAGGAATCCAATTTAGACATTGTGATTTCTTGTTATCTCTTCAGTTGCCCTCGGACTTCTCTGCCTGCCTTCAGACTGGCTTATTTGTTCAGACTGCCAGACTTGCTGGAGTCAAATTCAAGGGGAAGAACATGAACTCTGTTAACCCCAAGGCATAGTCCAGTTCTCCCATATGTTAAACGCCTTAGTGTCTCTCTCTGTCGGAGAGATAATTTGCATAGCAAGGGTCAGAAATCTTGAAAATTAAAATTGTTTCTACCCACCAGAGCCTAGTGGAAGTCATGACTCCCTTTTTCTACTTCAGCAGTGGACAGGGTAAATCTGCATGCTCTGCTTTTTATTTTTTTTTTTTTGAAGTTTGGTGTTTTGTTTTGTTTTTAATTTTATTTTTCTCCTCCATAATGTATTTTCTGTCAGGATGGCTAAATGGTGTGGCCAAGGGCAGGAGAGCTGCTTCCATGCCCAGCTGTATGAAATATATTTTGTCTCATGAAGGAAGTCAGCTCTCAGGAACAGGAGGAAGGAAATACTTTTCCTGTTTCATATTAGCCCCGAAGACTCTAAAGCTACTGTTGTGATTAATCTAACCAAGCTGCAGCTTGTCAGTATGAAAAGAGATGTGTATGTTGCTAGTCCCTGAATGTCTTTCCTTTTGGAACTCAAACATGATATAAAATCCTTAGTATAAGCGTATTTTTTTAATATGAAAAATGCTATACTTTTCCTTCAGTCATAGAGTTGGCCATAGGTCGTGAATGGAAAATAAAAACATTCAGTGAGAGGCATACTTCATGCTTACTCCATCTCAGGTATTTTATAGTTCCTTTGTAAATATAGATCTTATCTAGAACAGAAGTTGCACTTTAAGACAGTCTAAAAGGTGCTTCAGCGGAATGAGGCCACACAGTGAGGGCATGGTATGCTTGTGGCATGGTATGCTTTGTGGCAAGAAAATGATTAAGGATTGGGTTTGTTTCTTATTTTGGTCCCTTCTGTGGCCCCGGAGGTCTTTGTGGGAATATATTCCAGTGAAATTACAAAACCAGTTCCCTTACTTTACCTACTGGGTGGTTCATTCTTTGGCAGAATACTTTAATAAACAATGTATGAAAATGAAAAGGAAAAACTGAAAAACATGTTAAAAACTGGACATTCTAAAATGAAGACAGTGCATTACTCAATAGATGTTTTGGTTTTTGTCGTTAGTCGAACTGTCCTTTCTCTGCACAGCTGTGAAGATTACTAAACACAAAAGATCCCCTTTTGTAAATGATCCAAACCGCAGCATATTTGCTGTATCAGCTTTCTCATCGGTTTAGGTACTGGTAGCAGGAGAGAAGTGCCGTGACTTGTGACGGGTTCAATGACCAGATGTTTCTGAAGTAACAGTTAAGGAATAAAAATGACACTTAAATCATATGATTTTGATCTGGAAAATATATTCTTGGGATTGAGGCAAAGTTTAATGTTGTTTTCAGTTTTGATTTGCTAAGAGAAAAATTATTTCACATAGAAAAATATAAATTTAAAAACCACGTGTGACAAATTAAGAACTACGGAATATTAAAGTAGACTGCTTTGGTGTACTGTCCACATTGTTCCCACATGAGGTCAGCATTCTTGGTAGCGTAAATAGTTGTGGATCGTGCTTTTAGATTTAAAATCTGGGATCTAGCAGGCCTCAAAAATGGTCTAATTCTAAATGATAATTCGATTCTGGTGTTATTTTTATATTTTCTAAGTCTGTGCTCATAAACTGGGATTGCTTTAATTTCTCTAGAAGTGAAAGTGAAAAATGTATGTATTGAAACATCACCAGCGTGCTTGGAGGTATTTACTGCTTTATTGAACACAGGCACCTTCAACTGAACATGCAGTAAGAGAACTTTGTCACCCAGTACAAGATGCCTCTTTCATTACAAACTTCTCTAACCCTTTGCACAAATGTGGAATAATTTTTTTTCAGGTGGTCACAGCAACAGGAATCTAAGGCTTCATCCAGCTGTGATTTTGTTACCTTTAACAATATTATGCTTATGACTTCTCATTTTATATATAAAGGTTTAGTAGATAACTAAGCAAATACCCCCTGTTCATCATAAGGAATCCCCCAGTAATGTCATTAATAGTATTATTTTATACTGAAAGCTATTCGCTTACTGCGGATCTGCAGTTGTGTCCATATAGTACATAAATAACATTCATTTGGTAATTAAACCAAACAGTTTATCATCTGATTGGACTCTTACCACTGATCTGCAATGCCCCATGTGTTTATGACGTAGAGGCAAGAGGCAACTGTGCTACCGCTGTATGAGTTGATCAAGTAGGTTGACTGTATTCACAAGGCTGAGTGTGACTCAGCCTACCCTTAACCAAACCAGCAGCAGTTTGGTACAGGCTCTAAAGGAGTTAAAGGCCTGAGCCATAACCAGGCCAAGAACTCCTCTAGGCAACCCACAAAGAAGCAGTGACACAGTGAGCACAGATGCATATGAGCTTGGAACACCCATCGTGTGATTAACACATGAATAGCAGGTGTTTTTTCTACAACTCCTTTATTGAGGACCAAAGAAAGTTGTGGGTAAAGGAATCTCATACGTTCCTCTCCCATTGTATGCCATCTATGAGCCAAGGGCTTCATCCCATACATACAATAGACTCCTCTCTGGGGGGGGTGCCTGGTAGGTGTGTGAAGAGCGTGTGAGGGGTGGGTAGATAGTCTGTAAGGGTGTAATTGCCCGGCTATTTCTTTGTTCAGGATTCCCACTCTGGAGGCACCCAGCTCAGGCTGATCCTGCTACTGTACCATTCTAGTAGATTATTTCTTATTATAAAATTCAATGCCTGAGACTGATTTGGGAAACCTAGGGTTCAAACTTCAGACTGAACTAACACTGCACATCTGGACAGAAGGTGCTTCTTTAACATCAAGGCCTGAGATTCCTTACCTGAGACTAAGTGATTCTTCCTTACCTGAGGCAGAGAGACTGCTTACCCTCAACAGATCCTGAATAGCATGCTTAATGAATGTCTAATGAAATACGTGTGGCTAACTCCAGTAGCCCTAAACCATTGACCAAGTCTGGAACTAAATCTGGATTCAGCCACACCTAGTGACATCTCTGAGTTTAGAAAGCAATGGTGTCCACTCTGAACCTTGTGACTCAAAGGGAGGGTCTCCCTTACCTCTTTGCATATCTGGTCTCTGTGTAAATCATTCTAAATTGATTCTAACCTGATTTTCTTTTGTATGTTTCTTCCATGTAGTAAGTGACAGAGTGAACCTCACCATCGAACTCTGTTCAGTTGCACTTTTCACAAATTCATATCAAAATCACTTTTGCTAATAACTTTGACGATGATCCTTTAAGTGATATAAAACAACTCTTCTGCATCAACATCTTCTGGAAAAGGCTGTAGTATTAAAGCTTTTCAATGGGATAATACATGAAACAAGATTCTCAGCAGGATCCTTAACTTTTCTAGTAGAGGAGTCTCAAATTGTGCAGTAATGTTGATGGTTTCCCAAATGATCTCAAGAAATAAGCCTTTAGTAAGTCCCTGGTACAAACTGAGACTTTTCAGAGAAGGGGGGGTGGTGGTGTTATTAATCATCCATAACTGCTCCTATGTCTATTGACATCGTGTGCTAGCTTTCCTACAGCTGCAGAAAGTTAATACCAAATTACACATGGTTTCAGTGCCATGGAGCAAGAGTACTCATCCTTTTGGTGGCAACCTCACTTTTGGGTTTGTGGACACGTGATATCATTTCCAGGTATGACCCCTCTCTTACAATTAAATAGTTTGGATTTCCCACTGCATTTATAGGTCTTAACTCCTTATCTAGGAACTACAGCAGTAGATAACCACTGGTGCTGAGTAAGTATGTTAGATGATATCTGTGTTATTTTGAGACAGTGCAGCCCAGGAACATGAGGTAATCTATATCTTTCATGACTCTGAGAACTGACACTAGAGGTTACCACACCAGGGTTCATTCCATACCCATAGAGATAGATACAGTGCTAATGGAAAACGTGAAAAAGCATCTATAGATATGCACTGTCATTTCAAAGCTGTAAATTCTTTAAAGCCATGCAACCTTAGGAAATACAAAGACACAAAGTACAAATATAATTACATGCCTGATTACCTTGAATTGTTATTACACACCGCAAGCATGAACTGAGAAAGAGCATGTATATGTTTAGTCAGTTGAGACTTCCTTAGCAAACGGGTACTGTCTGCCCAACTTTTCCATCTGGTTGACCTCATGGGCTTCAATGGTGTTTCTTTGTAATCTTAAACATTAATGTATGCACAAGTAGCTGAATTGCTGTCTAAATAAGTTTTTGGTTTGGGTTTTGTTATTTTTATTTTTGTAGGTCTAGGAACTCACGTCTTTGGGGAGATAAAGAACAACATTAAACTTAATAGACCACCAGCAGCACATGTTGAATCTTTAGTAACCTCTTCAAGTTAAGTGGTATTGGAAAACCAGAAGCTCCTTAGGAATATGTGATGCCTACCTCCTTGATGTTAAATTACTACCTCCATTTCCCACTTTCTGAAGGGCTCTAGAAGTCTGATTTTTGTGAATGTGCACGTAAGTAATTTCTAATACATCTGAATTGTCCCAATAAATTACATTAGTCTAACTTTATGTGTTCTAACTCATGCTGAAGGGCTGGGTCTTTTAGTTTATAACTTTAATGATATTAAAGTTCTGAACTGAAAAAGTGTGAGAGAAATTTAGATATTATTTGGACTGGTAAAAATCAACACACTAGAACTGCATCAGGTCTTGTAGGAGCAACTTTAAATGCCTGGCAAAGTGAACTAGATTTATTTATTAGCACTGTCCCTTGGTCTACTGCTGTGCATGCTCTGCATGCCCTGTAGACACATAAACCTGCACACACAGGTTTGTGTGCCTACGGTCAAGGCTTCATTGGTGGGGAATTTTTTATTCGATGTGCTAAACTACCATCCTTGAAAGCTAAATTTGATTAAAATTGCTTTTTTATCCTTTTAAATAATAATATCTGTTCCAGAGCTTTAGAAAAATTAAACCAAACAAACCATAAGTGTTCTGTGTATATCATCTGGGTCTGATTACCTACTTTATTTTCTAAATAGCACTGGAACTTACTCAGCAAGTAAGTGTACAGTCTAGAAACATGATACTGATTAATGAGATACATGTTTTGGACTTGCCTGCCTGCCGTACAGCTCAGTAGTTTCTAGACATACTGGCGTGTTGCAGAGAGTTCCCTGATTTCTCTTGTTAGCACTCAGCTGGGAGTAGATGTTGCTTAAACTACAGACAAGGCAAAATACTGAAAGGAAATAGATTCTCTGCTATGGATCTGTGCCCTATATTGTATTTATGGAGTGCTTTTTCATTAATTATGATTTCTGTAGAAAAAAGTCAGAAATACGTAGCTCAAGTATTGTAAGAATATAAATTAATTATAGGCATGAAATTTAAAGTAAATAAATAAAAGATAGTTTCCTAGTAACTTCTTTTGGCTAAGATGTTCAGAAAAGTAGATGAATTAAGAAACGAATAGTCCTAAATGTTGCATTTCCTCTTTCATAATGACCACTTGTTTTCAGGGTGCAAGAATGTATGCTATTGAAAGAGCGTAATGGAACAAGTGGTTAGGAAAATATGTCTAAGAAGTGATATCTGACATCCCAGGAATGGCACTTGATAAAGGATATGATAAGGAATTCTGGCCTGGTTCTATGGAATATAGCATTTATATGTTAAATTCTTTTAAAGATATACTATGCCTGTCTAAAACGTCTTCTTCCTTTCTTTCCATCTTCTCATTCTCTCCAGCCATGAAGTATTATCTTAGTAATGGGTGATGTAGTTCCTTCCCAACTGTTCTTCTGCCTCCAGACAGTGCTTGCCTACCTTCTCTAAGCAATTGGTTAGGACTTGTCATGTTTCTCTAAAGAATATGCCATAAATACTAACATCTGCTCAAATATCTACTGGATGTATCAGTATATTTGCAGGAGGTGGTGTAATGGAGTAAGCCAGAGACACAGCTGTCAGGTTACTTCTACAATATTTGTCCTCTCTTTTTTTCTTGAAAGAGCAAAAGTGTAACTGAACTGCATCCTTTGGAAACTTGAGGCTGAAGATGGGTTTACTGTCAAGAAAACTTTTCAAAGTGTTTAACTCACATTGCATCTTTTATTTCTGTCCATTCGGTGTACAACTGTGGCGCAGCTTTCCCTCCTTGTTTCCAGATACTCTTGTAATATAAGACTGCATACATAATTGAACTAGATAAATTTTAATAGTCTACAAATATTTGAAGGATGCTACGAACTTACTAAACTATTTTTGAGGTTACTCATTACTTCAATCAATTAATGTTTGTTTAAATGCAAACACAGATGTTTCATATGTTTGTTTTTTACTCCTCTCATGAGGCACTCAAAGTGAGCAAATGGAACACATTGTGTTGACAAACCCTGTATCTTCAAAGCCCATAATCTCAAATGACAAATATTTTTGCTCTCCAAATTGATGGGGAGGAGGTGAATGGAAAAAATGGCTTGGGTTTTGTTTGAGATTTTTTTCTGATGTTCTTGCCTTCTGGTTTGTAACTGAGCCTTGAAGCCATAAAATTAATAAAATGGAGCTTCCAGTAATTGCTTTTAAGATGGATCTTTTCTCTGTCAATGTGACAGCAAAACACACAGACAAATACGTTCGCTGTGTCCCCCTGTGTTCCATGTCTGGAATATGTATTTGGCCTTGCAGGTCCCAAGTTTAAAAGCCCAACAAATTTGCTTTTGACTCTCATCTCTGCTCGTGCCAGTGACCCCGCACAAACCCCTCTCTGCCCCAGGCAACATTTGGGTTGTATTTAAGCAGCACCACCCTGCCCCCAGCATGCAGTCAGCAGAAGCCATGGTAATGTTTTTCCCTAAAAAAACTTAGACCAACGTAATATTTGCTTGTGCCTCTCAACCCCTCTGATCTGAAGTATGCACAATGTAGCCCTATTTCACTATTGCTTTACAGAAAATAGCACAAGAAATACCCGCTTCTTTCAAATCTCTCCCAATACCACCTTCCTACAGGGCACTTCAGCTTTTCTGTTGTTCAAGTTTTTCCAAAGACTTCTAATATTCGTTTTTCTTTCTTTAAATATATCAATTTCCTTCATTTCACTTCTTTTTTTTTTTTTTTCCCCCTTCATGAACAGGCAATGTCTAATCTTTTGGATAGTTTGAGCAAGTAGTAAATAAGGGATTAGCAAACTTGCACAATGGGTTGGTTCACATTTCTTACTTTGCAGTGTGATCTCATTAACGAATAGTCAAATTGAATTTGGAAAATGAACTCAGGATAAAAAAAAGCTGCTTTGTACCTCTCAGATTCCACTTAAGGTATAATTAATGTTGACTGGATTTAACAAAAAGGTAGAATTTTCAGTTTATCATTTTAAATTGAATGTTTACTATGAAATTCCTTATTCTTCTAATTTTTTGTGAAATAACACCTAAAGATTCTGCAGTCATTTCTGTGGAACCCTGCTGATTTCATTCTTACTAAATTCTATAGATCTGAGCCTACAGTTATTATGAATCTTAAAATTAAATGTTAAGAAAATTAACCTAATCCTTGTTGATAAATGGATAGATTTATTTTTTTTTTCCTATTGAGGAAAAAAATTGTAACAAATGACTCATAAGAAGATTTAGTTTTTTGAGGTCTCTCAAGCTGTTCATATTTTAAACTTTATTTAGATCTGAGCCATGTTTGCATTAGTCTAGATGTGGTTTCTTGGTAACTCTTGAATCTTTTTAAAGTAGATGTCTAAACCAGCCATATGGCTTAGATTCCTTAATGAATGTAGTCTACTTCTGTGGCTCAATTCTGTTTTCTTGGTAATGAATATTTAGCATGTTAAACAGAGCACAATGACTTGTTCCATATTTCATGAGGGATATCCAGTAGCCAGTAGTTGTGAATGGTTAATGTCTATAGTATTTTGTTTGATTAGCAAGTACTTGTGAATGGGAGAAGTGTGCATGCTTTGAAAACAACAGAAGTTCACTATTCCTGCCAGGGCTTTGCTTGTGCAAAAATAATCTGCACTTCAGTTATGAGTGCCACAGACGTGATGGCCACAGCTTGACTATATATGGAAATAAAACCAAACCTAAATAACGACAGTTCCCAGATGCTATCTGTATCTTCCTTTGGAGACCCTTTACTTCTCTGTAATGCTGTTCCTTGATTTTGAAGATCCTTGTTTGGTTTAGTTTTTATTCCTGTGATTATCAGTTGGAGGACCCCAGTAGTTATTTCCTGCAGGTTTGGTTTACTGAAGTCTCTTAAATTTCTTCTGTAGGAGTGCTCTTTAGCATCTGCTGTCCAGTTTTGTTCATCTGTTTTGATCTCTCTTGTTGTTTTAATTATCTCCTTAGTAGCTTGATCCAAATTCACAGAACCTAGAGCCTTACACCAATAGAAATTTTCCTTTTAAAAAAAG
>JAAGNO010009674.1:0-25061 GCA_033439905.1 Ceryle rudis | reverse complement strand
CCCACCCTTCAGATATTTGTAAACATTCATAAGATCCCCTCTCAGGCTTCTCTTTTCCAGGCTAAAAAGCCCCAGGGCTCTCAGCCTTTCCTTGTAAGAGAGATGTTGCAGTCCCTTCATCATCTTCGTAACTCTCCGTCGGACTCTCTCTAGTATTTCCCTGTCCCTCTTGAACTGGGGAGCCCAGAACTGAACACAATACTCCAGATGTTGCCTCACTAGGGCAGAGTAGAGGGGAAGGAGAACCTCCCTCGACCTGCTGGACACATTTTTCTTTATGCACCCCAGGAGACCATTGGCCCTCCTGGCCACAGTGGCACATTGCTGTTCCAAATCACATTGCTTCATTGGAGATCAAGCAAAACCCAGAGCCACAAATTATGGGAAAACTACCAACACTGCACTGTGCATAGAACATTTCTGTTTATCCTAAAGCTTTAAGGCACGTTTCTCTTTTCTGAACTGTTCCTCTGCTGTTTCTCCTCATGCTGGCTCTACTCTTGCAGGCTGAGCAGGTACGTGTGAGTCTCTGCAGATTCATTCTTTCTTGAGTACACAGATCTGAGCATGCTCAATATGTATATTTCTCTGGATGTAGGATTTCCTTCCATATTAGACATCACACGGTTGTTTTTAGTCTTAAAAACTGCTTGCAATACTTTTTTCTGAATACTTTTTTATTATAAATAGGCAGCTCTCCTCTTTTTTTTTTTTAATGTCTGCATTTGAACTGGTGCTCGTCTTTGAGCTGAGGTCGAGTTGAGCATGGTTGTGTTACATTTAACAAATACAGTGTGGTACACAATATATATCTTTGCAGCATTGCTGCAGGGTCTACTGGATTGTTTTGCCTCAACTATGTACGTGGCTTGATTTATTGCTGAGAAGGACAGCAGGAAATCTTCATTATTTGAATATCCCAGCCCATCTTTAATTGTTTTGTAAGTAGTTCTACTTACATGGCATTTTTCACAGTTGAAATGTTTTTGGAACATTCTTTGCTGGTTAACTGGAAAGCCATTATTTATTGCTTCCAGGTGATTTGCACTGATGTGCATTCAGGGTGGTTTTCTTGCTTCATCTCAACCAGTTGATTTAGAAGTTTGGGGTTTTTTTTATTTTGCAAGAGATGTGAATTTTTCTTTCCATTTAATCCTCAAGATCAGCCAGTGGATTTCACTTAGAAAATAAAGATGAACCATCACTGTATGCCAACTCTACTCACAGAACATGCAGTCCAGAAATAACATACTGTACTGAATGACAGAGCAAGCAGTATGAAAATTTTCCTTTCCTAGCAGATGTGGTAGTTCTTAGAAATCCAGCTTTCATTAGCACTATGCCGAGCAAAAGAGGGCTCTTTTCAGCAGGAGACGTTTCAGAGTTTAAATGATCTCTTTGTACTAAGAGTGTATGTGCTGCTTTTTACTGTTGTTTATATTTCTAGTACTTTTCCTTCTATGACTTTGAAGCAACACGGGGAACAGAGCAATGTGCAGTCTCTGCTGGTTCGTGTGAAAAATCAGGAGAATAAACTGATGCGCTTTGGGACTTGCACTTCATTGTCTTTGCAGTTGTGGTTGGAACAGAGAGTGTGCTCCTGATCGGTCGCAGTGCATACGGCACAAAGTGACAAACCCACTCTGATCCTTCTTCCAAGTCAGGTCTTTGATTTTTTTTTTTTTTTTTTTTTTTTTTTTTTTTTAGTTGTATTTTGTACTGAAAACTCCTCTTTAACATAATTATCGAATCCCCTGAACTTCTTACTACATCGAGCTTAATTTTCAAAGTAGAAGAAGGAGGACTGTGAAGAATCTCTCTGCTTTCATCCATATTTCTTCCTTAGAAGAGCTAGGACCAAAAGGAAGAGAGGAGCAGGGCCTGGGGAAGCTCAAAGCACAGAGGAAACTTAACCTGAACAAAACCTTTCACTGCAGAAGCGTCCAACTTTGTTGATGAAAATTGCATATTGTCTTTCAGTAACAAACTTTACAAACGTGCCAAGTTACTTTTTCTTTATTATTTGTAAAGTAGGTGGCTAAAAATGAAAGAGATGACATCTCAGATAACGTCGGAGAGTTTGTTTGTTGGCTTCTTTCACTGGTTTGAGGAAGAAATGGAAACTGCTTTGGTTACAAAAGGAAATAAAATAGCCAATATATCTGAAGCTTTGATCACAGTCTCAAATCTAAAAATATAATAAACTAAGTAGCACTGCAGACAAACATAGTTGAGGCATCAGTGACACAAACTGATAACCAGCTATTTTAAAGTCAGTGCTATTTTAAAATAGGTGAGGTAGCAGAATAAGAAAGCCATTTTGAAAAGTGGGAAGAAAAGTAATCTTGCTTTTCTGGTTTCTATCTCAAAACCTATTCAATTATTTCTGCTCTCATGAAGAAGTTAGACACGTTTATGGCTGCAGTGTCTGCTCTTGAAAGATAAGCTTAATTCTTAGCAACACAGCTGTATCTGTGAAGATCAACAGAGGATGAAGGTCATGGCTCCAATAATGATACTTCATTCCATGATAAAAACCTCTTATTTCTTTTCATTTTACAAGCTAAGAAGATATTTCCTCTCAATAGTTTAATGCCATGCTAAAAGTATAAAAAATCTAAAAGTATTTTCTTTGAACTGCAGGTCACTGCTTTATTTGAGGTTTGTTTATTTAGACCATTAGTTTGGGAGAGGAGGAAGAGGGTATAAGGGGAACCCAGGAGTTGCTACATCAGAGCTGAGGTGTCTCGTGTATCGCATCAAACAGCTCTCGGAATGCTGTAGCTGTGGTTGCGGCTCTCTAGCACCAGGGACAGGCTCTGTGAGAAAAGAGTGGGATTTGGGGCATGTAACACTAATACCTCATCTCCTGAGCATACAAAAACCTCAAGAGCAGTCCTTCCCTGTTCTTGGTGGAACTTGGCAGTAGTTCTGTGAACATCTTAAACTATTTATTTGTGTATGGTCCGGTTTTGTGGTAAGTCAGATTTTTTTTCCCCCCATCCTAGCTCCCCACAAAGGCAATGACAGCTTGTGTTGGCACGGGTGATGCAGCAGGGAACAGCAGATGTTAGCTGGAAGGTGGGAACGCTTCTCTCCATGGTGGCCACTTTCACATTCAAGAAACCTGCAACCTCAGAAACTGCTGATACACATGTTCCCAGAGCTGCCTGGTAACCCTTACACCATATGTTATGGTATTTACCTAAAGCCTTCATTTGGTGCATTATGAACCATATGAACAAGTTGTTCTTTGTAAGCGGCTTGGACTACATTAATTTTCAAACCAAACGTACCACTCAGAAAACTGTGTGTAGCAGCAGTATTTTAAGATTTAGTACTTTATCTTGTTGTTGGCTAATGTCTTTGTGACCCTGGACTATAAAGTCAAGGGGCGGTTTGGCAATGATTTCTGAAGAGTCAGGATTTCATGCTGAGTTGCTTTACAGTAACACAAATTTCATTCATGATTTCTGCCATCCTGTAATGTTTTCTTCTTGTGAAGATACTCTGTGGTGACAAGTTCTCCCATTTACATGCTAAGCTAGTAAAGTAGTTAAAATCCTGAGCTGGTCTGAGTATTATTTAAATGTCTTTTGCAACCTTAGAGGCGAGTGACCCCACTGCCCTGGTTAAATTCCAGTTTACATAATTATAATCTACTGCTTAACTCTCCACAGAAATACTGCGCAGAGGCTAAAACTACTGCCAGCACCATTCGATGTGAAGTGGGGTATCCACAGAGAAGGGTGCCCTGCAGAGATTCTGCATCTGAAGCGGTGTTGCTGTGTCAAAGCTATGGTGTTAGCTGAGGTGTGATTTCTGCCTTTGCTTCTGTCATCACCAAAAAAGACTGTGGCAGCTACTAAAGGTAATCAAGTAGGAATACAAGCCAGAACAGATTTAGGACTATTCAGAAACACTTATCAGTATTAAATGACCCTAAAAAAATTTGCCCTTGAAATGATAACAAATTAGTCAGAATAATATTTGACATGTAAACAGTTAGCCCAAAGAAGGGCTGAAGGATAATTCTGATGTGTTGATGTGCCTAGAGAAAAGCAAAAATGAAAGGTAAAAGGAGATGAAAGATCATAGCATACCTATTATCAGAGGTTTGCAAAACTAGACAAATATCTGTCAGGAATGGCTATACCTCAGTTATTCTGCTTCAGGGCAGGAGGGTGGACTAGAAGGTCTGTTGTAATCTCCCTGAGATGTAGTTCAAGTTGTTTTCATCTCTTGTTCTCTGCTGATTCTGTCTTTCAAAGGCTCATTGCAGACTGGGAGTTGGCACATAGAGACCTCTGAAGGAGGCTCCCCCAAGGTTAGGCAGCCAAATGATTGTTAGGCAGAAGTACATGGAAGATACAAAGATCCAGGTGATCCTAAAACACACGGCACAGTTTGCAGATCTCTTTTTTTCCCTGTTCTTGACCAACTGAAAAAATATAGCTACCATGTGTAGTCATACCAGCTATGTCTGCCCACCAAGGCCCAGAGCGTGTTTTGGAGCTGCTGTTTGCTAGTAATGAGCCTGGGGCCACAAAATACCAGTGCACAGCATTTTCAGTCTTTGTGGAACTAAGCTTTACTGAAACCAGTGGGTTAAAATTACTGGTCACCTCTCCTCTGCATTTAGATCAGCATCACAGGCAGCAGCAGCACGTCAGTCAAATGCCATTGCCATGATGTACTTCATAATGCCTGGTCTATCTGTTTATTTTTTATAATGCTTTCTATAGCTGCTGAAGTTTCAGTTCCTCCTGTTTAGCTGATACTGAGTTTGGGAAGCAATTCCCTTTCTAGGCTCCTGCCCCCCTTTGCATGGTGTGTCCCTCAACCTTAATAAAGCTGTGGCTGCTTCTGTGAAAACTGCTGTCCTTTGGTGATGCACGAGGCACCCACTGTTACTGAACAGTGTTTGAACAGTTACTGAACACTGACCTCTACATGCTGCAGAGGTGTTTTATTACCTGCTATATTTATCATGTAATTGGAATCACAAAATTAAGTTCACTCTCCTTCTTTATGGTCTTTTGTGTCTAAACTTTCTGATAAAGAATAATAAAATCCTTATAAAATAGCATTTAGAAGGAAGATGCAGAAGCCAAAAAAGTCAAATTAAGATTTGACTTAGAGCATCACAGTAAATATGGAGAACATTCATGGCCACTGAGATGCATGAGGCTAAAAAAAAAAAAATAAAAAAAAAAGGTGAACATTGAGGAACAGCAGAAAACAACGGTTTGGAAAGTAAAGCAT
Source organism: Ceryle rudis (assembly GCA_033439905.1). Classification (NCBI taxonomy): domain Eukaryota; kingdom Metazoa; phylum Chordata; class Aves; order Coraciiformes; family Cerylidae; genus Ceryle; species Ceryle rudis. Next base: position 19,796 of record JAAGNO010009674.1, on the reverse strand, counting down.
TTCAAAGCAGGCACAGACAGGTAAGTGGCAACACTCCCTCTGCATTCTTCATTGCTGTAACTGCAATATTTTTCAGAAGATGTTTTCAAAAGGGTTGGTCAGAATGTGCTTACTACACGTAGGAAAACTCTAAAGAGAAATCTATTTCCTGCTTGAGCAGAAAAAACATATACATGAAACTACAAAGTGAGGATGCTCTTTGTTATCCCAGTACATTCAATCTACTGTGCAAAGCAAAACAAATTTAGTAAAGACAAAGGTTAGAAAAAACTCTTAACAACTGTGTCTCTTCTTGATGAAGATTCCTAATGCACTGCTTTACTCCCTGAACAGGAACCTAAACTGCATCTTTAGATGCTGAATTGCATCTAAATGTTCTCTCGATTATACCTGTTTATTTTACAGTAAAGCACTTGACTTTCACAAGAACATGCTTAAAAACCCCCACATTAACAAACACTGAGATTTCCTTCTTACCTTTAAAGCTGCACTTAAGTGTTGCTGACACAATAATGCAATACCAGGCTTTGATGCAGCCAGTGTTTTTGAAACAACAAGCATACAGATCTGTTTTTCCACAGAGCTGAAGTCTGATGTTATTGAAGAAAAAAAAAAAGACAAAAATGTTATTGAAGAAAAAACACAGAAACCTTTCTGTGTGTTTTTCCTAGTAGAGTGCATGTTTAGAGGGAGGAAAAAAAACCCAAACAAGTTAACTGTTTTTTTTTTTTTACCAAGGCCTATAAACAACAAACCAAAATGCCTAAAACATGAAAAACTTTCCTCACAATTCATAGTAATATTAGTCCTATGTAAGTAATCTATGATAGAAGAAAATGGCCCTCACAGCTGTAAGAAATAAAAAGTCTGAAGAGCTGTTTAACTTTGTTGTAGGAGAAACTGCAGAAGCCCTTTGCTGGCAAGTTAACTGTAGCTGGTTTAGTCTGACACTGTAACAATTAGTTATGTCTTTTTCACATTGTCTGATTGGAAGGCAATATAAAGAGCCTGTGATGCCCTGTCATTGAACAGTCCACTCTAGGTTGCATGAAATTCTAAGTCAGGCCCTTTATGCAAAGCAACGACTATTGAAGTGTGTCTATATTCTCCACATTTATGTTTTGACATCCATCTACTTGTAAATGTACAGAACAAAAAAATGCACTAATTTTTCCCCTTTTCTCAAGTGATTAAACTCATTTTTAGTTTTGATTCAGACAGCAGTAGGCTTATGTTTAATAGCTCCTTTTAGTGCTGTAGCTGTTTTCAGATGACCGTTGTATTTCAGAGTGCGTGGTCTTTGTCTGCTTTGAAATACGCACCCTGTCCCTATCTCTTCAGGTGCATATTTTAGTTTGGTAGGTGTTACTTCATTTACTGCATGGAGAGAGGCAGATAAGGCTTTTTATTCGTGGAAGATCCTCACCTGTAGCTGTTATACACAAAGACCACCTGGTCTTGCTAATAGCACTGTCCTCAGATGTTAGAAGGTTGAGCTCCGTAGCTCAAGAGCAGGAAGAAGGGCTTCCCGGTGAAGTCATTGCTGTGTCATAGACAGGTAATGCTAAAGCATTCATCTCCAGCTTTCAGTCTGTGAACTGCTTAATACAGAGGTGAAGGTGGACTTGCCCATACTTCAGGGGTCACACACAAACATTTGCATCTGCGGTAAAAGGATGGATATAGACCTTCCAGCAAAATCATTCTGAGGTGCTTCCCTGGGTGCCTAGAGATGAATTTCAGTGTTTTCTACACCTCGATGAAATGATAGATTGTGCCTGCTGTAGAATACACTCCCCCAAATAATAGAAAGTGTTGCCTTCCAGGGTATGGCATTACAACAGGAGAGGGAGGAAAGTATGTAACTGTTTTCAAGGGAGTAGTGAAGGAGGGAGAGAATGATTTTTTTCACTAGCAAGAGTTTAAGTATCATTCTTGTTTCCAACATTTTTGAACTTTTTTTAGCAATATAGTGTTTCCTTCCTCAGAGCTTTTGGTAACGGGTGCAGTTCCAACACCCCAGGAGAGGGTATGCACTTTCAGGCCTTCAAATTTACTGCTTCAGACTGCAGGCTGTGATATGTAGAGTTGTTATATAGAAAACTGTATCTGATACACAAGTGTCTTGTTTTCTTGACAGCCAGTTATCTCCTTTTACAGGGTGGACTTTCCAAGTATCAAAAAAGGTTTAGGCATAGTCATGTATCCGAGCATAGCTAAGAATCTCCATACTCTCTGAACACCAGCAATGATGTAGGTATTTATATTCCAGAATCAGGCATATTAAACCATTTGCCATCTGCCTCAACAGTTATGTCTCTTCCTCAAAAGTTCCTCTTTAAGAGCTATCCCGAGTTCCTTTCCCCTACCAGATCTTGAGTGAAGCAGTCTTACTACCTGAAGCTGGTTGCTGCTGTGGCTTTGGCAGCAGTAGCCCAGCCTTAGTGGGGGAGATTTGCAGCAGCTCAGCTGTCACTTGCGAACTGGTCACAAGTCAGGTAATGAACTCAGTTTTGCTATTAGCCTTTTAAATACACTTGCAAGGGGGGGAAAAAAAAAAACAAAAAACCCAAAACAACCCAGATTAAATGTTTTCTAAGGTCACAAAGAATCAGTAATAAACTAGGAGCTGAACAAGCTTTCCAAAGCTGGAATCCCTCCCTCCAGTTCTCCTTTCTTACAGAAAGAGACTGCTGAAATTTATGGCCAAAAGTCTTGAAAGATGAAGTTTTTTAAAAAGAATATTTAATCCACAAAGTTTCAGTTTACAGTATAAAAGCCACAAGATGTCTGTTTAGAAAGCCGATATCCAACTGTAGTCCATTTTTCTTATTTTTCGTAGCTCTTTTTCCTGGGATTTAGACAGTTTACATGTCATCTCTCCTAATAATTCCAAAGGACTTGTATCATCTTGTTCCATTTCAGCAACATCTCTTTCCTCATCTGAATCATCCTCTGTTTTCTCACTTTCCATTTCTACTTCATCAGCAACTTCTTCAGCACTGTAGGGGGATGATTTGAAAGAGCCAATGAAATTAATGGGTACTTTCACATACTATAGTATCACATACTATAGGAGAGAGGTACCTTACTGTGCAAAGAATTAAGTAAACATTGGGGTTTATTTATTTTTTAAAATCTTAATTACAAACTACTATACTTCTCTTGCCGTCTTAATTACAAACCATTTTTCAAATAGCTGTCCTCTTGTTTTAAAACTTCAACAAAGTATTTTTCTTTCTCCAGCTAGAATACATGTCAGAACAGGCACATCAGCATTATGTAAAAAGTTATAATCTCACATTCCTTCAGGGTTAGAAACAATGAATACACTGGTAGGTGGGACAATATTCTTCTCTTTCATATCTGAAAAAGGACACTTGGTCTTAAAAACTGCTACAATACCTAAAATGTTACTAGAAAAGAAAAAGAATTTGGAGTGTTATTTTTTTATGTTGGTTTTTTTTTTTTTTTTTTCTATTTTTTTAGCTTGTTTTTAAATATAAGAAGGTTCTTAAAGTGGCTGCTCCCTTCTGACTTCGTTACGCTTGTTCTGAAGTAGAAAACGCATTTTCAAAGAACTATCTTGAACAGTTACCATTTACAAAGTGGTAATTAATAGTATTAATTCAAACGTCTGTTGAATAAATATTTAGGATCTCATTAGGAATTACTTGCATGACAGAACAATGGTGCAACATGTGTAATATTAATATTGTGCTGCCAGGGAAAAATGAGTTAAGAAAATTAGTCTATACAGTCTATATATTCTTGTCATTCTTCAAGAGCCCAATCCTACAGCCCTTGCACGTAACTTTGAATGCGCAGTCATGCTAAACACCAGTGTCAAAGTACAAGCTCTACATGTACAAATATTTACACAGGCCACTGAACTCCCAAATTCTTCAGTACTGAAACTACATGCAAATTTCTATATAGTCCTTGTATTAGATTTTTGGCAGTATTTTGCTGATGTGATAAAAAGACTTTTACTTGTGTCATCCAGTAAGAAAGCTAGCAATACTGGCCAACACAACGTAGCTGAACTGATCTTACGCTGCTGTAACGGCAGAATATACTACACGTGCAAGAACTACCCAAACTGGTGTTTTTTTTCTGGGTAAACCCTGGCAGTGTAAACCATCCCCTCACTGGTCTTTGCAAATCAATAATGGCAGTTGCTATCAATGACATTTTCCATCTCTGGCTTAGCAGAGTTTCACCAACACTTTAAAGCATAGACTGCGTGGAAAATGCAAGCATTTCATTGGCTTCAGTGTAAGCAACAAGATATTAGTCCTAATACAAGACTACAGTTGTAGCTCCTGCATTCATTTTCTAGCAGCATACCTCGATCTCAGAGGAGCAAGCTGCAACGCATTTAATGTATCTATCAAACTACTCCATTAAATTGCAATTAATGAACTGCAAGACAAGCTCAGCTATGTTCATAGTATACTCTCGTTATTTTGTGGCTTCATTTGGAATGAAATTTAAGTTCTAAACAAACTGTTCAGATTAAACCTAAGGACTAACTTCTTAATCTATCTAGAAACTGAAACCAAGAATTATGCAGGAACTCATCATAATAAAGTCGAGAATCTGACATTTATCCAAAAATACCACTAAAACCATTAAATCTCTGGAATAATGTTAAATCCATAAAGAACACTGGAGTACCAAAGGCAACATTCTCTGCAGGAGCACATTACACCAACATCAAAGAGAACAGCAACGAAAGAGCCAGTAGACTAAACAGCCAGACTGCCAGTCTCCCCAGAACTGAGCTGGTTTAAAATATCTTGCCATAATAAAGCATTCTACTAACTCAGGTCAATAGAAGAATGAAAAGTGTCAGAAAACAGTTTTTACACTTGAAACGAAGATGTACATAATGTAAAAAGCTTCAGTAACTAAGGAGTGTTGTTCAATTTTTCCTACCTTTTGTTCTCCTTGGAGATGAGCAAAGAATTAATAAATATAGGACAGAGGGAGGAAGCAGATGGCAAAATATGTGCTGGAGTGTGCAAAAGCTGAAACGATAAAACAGAAGGCTTTTATGAAAGGTTTTCTTTGCCATGATTTTGTTTGGACACTTACTGTAGTCACTCCTACCTCTTTGACTGCAGGTGAATCTTGCTCATGTTTATTATGAACAACTAGTTTTCCAAGGTCTGTATCCTCTTCTGTTTGTTGACGTCTGTGCTTTCCCAATAACAAGCTAAATGGGGTCACAGGAAGACTTTCTTCTACTGCCAGCTTGAAAAAGATTAAAGTTTAAGCAGAATTTTAGTGTCACAAATTCAAGTTCCATCTCATTTTGAATTACCAAAACTCAGAAGTAACCTAGGTGACAAAACTCTACTCTCGAGTTTAACTCAGCTGTGCCATATGGCTCTTTGTACTCGCGCTGTCAGGAATTCTAAGAGAATCCTACACAGAGGTAGCAAAACTCTCCAGGATCTGGATTCAAGAACACCAGATTTAATTGGTTTATGTATCAGTTAACTTCTAAATACAGAATTTGGTGTGTGTGCCAGAAAAACTAAGTATGGCTTTCAGATTCCAGTTTTGACTAAAAGATCATTCATACCCCAGCATCACCTGCTAAGTGATTTAATTATGTAACTGGAAGCAAAACACAGCAACTGCCCTTCTGGCTTTTCTCTAGATCAATGTACCTTATTCTGACTACCAAATAATTCCCCCACCCTCCAAAGAAACAGATTACTTATAACCACATTCTCACTGGATTTTGCATTTGAGAAATACTAACTTCTGCTTTGATCTATTTTATCTCGCCAGCTACAACAATCAAGTACTACAGGCTTATTCTGTTCAGTGGATATGAAACATTTCAAGGTGAGTTTATAAAATCAAATTTCCCAGACTATTACTCTGCAGAAGTACATACTGGAATTTTGAAATTCCTTTTCACTGATAGTCACAGCTGATTGACAATTGTTCATCCTCATCAGAAAGCACAGTTCAAGCTACAATCAAAGGTTCCAAGTTGTAAAGAAACCAAGATAAGGAAAGAGCTTACTAAAACATCAAGTGGTTTTGCTTCATTTGCGCAACCTGAATCCTTTTAGACAAGCACCATTTTTTTTTGTTCAGGGGAAGTGAGAAAAGGAGTGATCACCTTTTTTTAAAGGTTTTTACCAACAGCAGTTCTGTCAAAAAAATAGGGAAATAGATTCCTGCCCTTTCAGCCACGTGCCTATGACTCCGTGGATCTGGTGTGCATTTTCATGAGAGAAGGAAATTTAAATCTGACAGAGTGAAAACGAACAGATTTTTCGATGGCTCTGTATGTCTGTCAGAACATCTAAGAGGTACCTGTTTGCTTGACGGTGTAAGCCTTTCTTCTAGAGATTTTGTGCTAAGCGTCACGAGCTCCTAAAAGACAGAATGATGTAGCAGAGTTACAGTATGTGAAACTGCTTTCCATGTTTCCATACTTTGCCTACGGAAGCTTCCAAATGTCCCAAATAGTCAAGTGGAAGAGGTAAACATCTCTTCCTCTTTATTCGATAAAGAAAATGAAAGCAAGTGAGAATAGACCTAAGGAAGTGGGAATGAACCTAGAGGCTTTATTTTTGTTTTTTTTTTTTTAGGAGGACAAACAAAAATCCACCTCACCCACAAATTAGTTACAGGGAAAATTATCATATGAAACATTCTGATAATCAGCAATAATACAGCTTCTAGGTGGTTAAGTTAAACAGCCTAGGCCATGTTCCCAAATTATCTAGTTTCTTTTATGAATAAGGCAGCAGAAATTATTAGCAGGAGAAAAGTAGTAAATAATCCATTTTAGAGTTAGGCTGTTTTGGGGGTTGAAAGCTGTCAATGAAGAAAAAAAAGCATGGCTTAGAGTGCCTTGAAATCACAAAAAGAAACCCTTGCATGCAACAGCAGAACTCTGAATTTATATCAATCTACATTAAGATAAATACTTTTTCCCTAGAACCACCTGCCAATCACTATTTCTTACTTGCTTATCCGTAAGAAAAAACAGTTGTGATCTTCTTAGCCAAAGGTATTTTTCTGATCCAATCATTTCAGGTTCATCTCTTGGAACAAAGGCAGCAAGCTGTAACTTTTCTTTACAAAGGTTTCTCTGGATAAAGATTGGCCGTGGCTCATTTGGTTTAAACACAAACACTGCAAAACAAAGAATGTCTTCTCTTTAAATCACAGAATTCCTGCCTTGCTGGATAGCTGTCAAAGTCCTATGTATCACAGACAGGAATGGCTGGACAGGATTGCCTTTAAGCACTAGTTTGCAGGAATTATAATTGGATAACCTTACTTCATGGCAGAAGGTACCTTTCACAGTATTCCAATCCAGAGAACATACTTGGAAATTAATGTTTCTGTAGCACAGAAAGTCAAGGCTCTAACACGTAGCTGTACAGTTAAACCATTCTGCATTTACAACACAGGGTCAAGAGCATTCAAGACCCTCATGCAGAGATCACGGTTAATCCTGTGCTATATCCTGTACCAGAAATTAACTGTTAGACATGGAACTGACATGCTTTACTGGGCTGCTGCTGTCAGACATGGCTCAGTTTTCCACAGGTGTGAACACAGACTCAAGTCTGTCTCATGGCTTTCATGAGGCTGAGTTCTAAGAAAACCTCTTCTAGAAATTATGCTTTCACAGTTCAAAATTCCACTGACTTATTACTTGTCAAAGCAACCTTTGTACTTACAGCTGGACTCTTTTGAGAGCCACGAGACAGCAGCAATATATTCTGAAAGAGGATCAGGCTGCAGAACTAAGATGTTGAGGTGGGCACTCCATTCCACTGCAAAGCAAACACAGAAACAGCCGGCCATGAAAAGAAGGCAGTCAGTTCTATCCCACCGCTTTGCCAAACAGAAGGTCAAATGGGAATGACACACAGGGCCTTAACCTCTGGAAGAGGCATGCAACTTCACTTATTCCCAGATGAATAAAAGGACACAAATACTATCAGCTGCTACACAAGCATAGGGAAATACTGGCTATTATTGTGTTATCAATCATCTAACTTGGAATTTACTATGCACATGCACACAAAGCACACACACGGGACAGAATACTAATCTTGACAGAAGTATGAAAATCATTACATTTCCACAGGACATTTTGTAGTGGATCCATCTGGAATCAAACTAGAATTATTTTAAGGTTTCACAGTAAATTCAAGTGTTAAATGTTATCACTCTAGCACACATTTAAGCTGATCTTACATGCACAACTGAGCAGGTTCCAGCAACACAGAAAGCCATAGTCAGTGGCACTGATAAGGTACTTGGAACATGTTAGTCTCCCAAAGCAGATCTTCCTAAAGAAGTAAAAAGTCAAAAACAAGTTAGTGACCTTCATCTTTGTTTCTCTATGTAGTAATGATTCACAAGTCACAAAAACATTCAGTTAAGGTTTAGTTCTGACATTTAAATCAGCAGAAGTTTGCTTTTTGCTTTCACCTCTAATGGCCTAAAACTTCACCCACGACAACCAGATAATTCTGGGAGATCTAAAAGTATGCATAAATCCGTACGATTATCCGCTCCTACAACACTCTGATTTCCAGGAGTGATTTTAAACTCTTTAATGTTACAAACCCTTAAGTGCTCACATTAAATATGGAATATATTTTCCAGTCCCAAAGAATTCCTACTATTGCTCTAAGCACTAGGAGGAGAGAAGTGTCAAAACTAGAAGTTATTCTTATAGGCTGCTCTGGTTGAAGAAAGTGTGTGAATTGTTTCCAGTTATTTTAATTTCTCACTCTCTTGTTTGAGAACAATAGAACAGCCTTTTGGTTTATAACGCTATCAAACTTTTTGAAAAAAGCTAATAAGGGGTGGAATTTTTCTATTAAAACATAGCCCTTTGAAATTAATAGTCATTTAATACACTCCTAGAGTAATTTATTTCCTTTTGAGATAGTATATTGCAAGGGCTACAAAAGGAGCAGCTGGCCTGGGAAAAGCCTGCCACTGTACCAAGCTATCAAGAGAAGTTTTCTCCATAGGTACAGTAAAAGATGTGACTTAGATTCCTCTCACAGTTTTCCCGCACAACAGTTTTAGAATCACGTTTCTCCATTTCTAATCTCAGAGGATCAGTATAAATAAAATAGACTTGATCACAAAATACAAAAGCTTACAAACACACACAAAAACATGGAAGCAGAAATCTCTGTATCTTTCTGCGATTCTTTATGTCAGTCTTTAAACCACACAATGTTTTGTTTTCCATCTTAGGTATTTCCTGGAAGCAGGTATATGACATCTAACATTACCGTGCAAGACTTTGAGAAGGGAGTTTGAGGAAACGAGTCTGAGAAGCAGTTAGAAAAAAACAGCACTGAAAGAGAATGTTTACAGTAGGCTTGTAGCATCTTCCTGTTTCAGTAGTTGTCAGATACAGAAATCTAGCACGGAGATTAAGTAGGTGAATCAGTGAGGTCACCTACTGCCCTATTTTTTCATAAGAAAAATGATACTTTGCCTGGATCAGAAACTGATGTATATTTGCACAGTCCAGGAAGCTCAATGTTAAGGCTCTCTTTGAGTCTCTTTTACCTCTATCCTCAGCCTAAGCCATTTCTCATTATCTTTACACAACAGAATGGTATCTAGACCTTCAGGATGTCTTTCAGGGTGACAGCACACAATGGAGTGTGCTGGGATAGTCTGCCAGGCAAACATGGATTTTTCCAGCAAAGGTTAGGAGGGATCAAGATATATATTTTATAATCCAGATAATAAGGTCAATTTACCTTTATCATTTATTGATGTGATTTCTATCTGTATGCATGTGTACATGAATAAAGAACAAAGTTCTTATATTAATGCTTTTTCACTTCTTTGATTCAGCCCTAGATTAATGGGGAAAAAGAGAAGGGCTATTAACATACTGCTGTGTGCCCAACGGTGCATGTTTGAGTATGGGAGGTACCGGACTCATAAGCCAGTACAAAAATGAAACTGCAAAGCTTGATCTTATTTTTAATAGTAAGTTACCAACCATTTAAAAGCAATTTTAGAGTCTTTTAAATATATGAACTTAAGACTGTTAAGTTCAATATTTATATGAACATATACAAGGTCTTGTACTACTATGACTAGATCTTTCTGTTCTGAGAGCTCATGAAAGACTTAAAAATCAGATGAAAAAACATACCTTATTTTTCCAGGTGGATGGCAAAACGTACACTTAAGATCCCACGTAACCGAATCCCATACAGTGACAGTTTCTTCAAAGCTAACAGCAAGCAAAGAGCCATCTTCTGAGAAACAGCAGTTAGTAGCTTGGTAGTTGTGGTAGCTGCCTACAAAGTCACAGCTCCAGCTCACACTTTGCTGTGCTGCATTGAATAAACAAGCTAGTTAATTCAAGTTTATACATGAAGGAAGATTCAAGTGTTAGGGCTGCAAAATAGGTACAAGAGCAAGAAAATTTTGTTTCAGAAGGCTTACATTTTTGAAGAGTGCCAAGTATCTGTCCTGTTCTAGTACAGGAAACATCTAGCAGGTTTTCTAGTTGTCCTGACTTTTGCCTTTGAACGGTGAATTCAGAAATGGACATGGTACAGCATTTAATAACTACTTTGCCAACTATGTTAACTGTACTCTCAAATAGGCAGATGTTAGATAAAAGAAAAAAAAAAAGATACTGAAGTAGATTCAACATTTAGTATTCTGAAGCATACTGGGGTTTTTTTTCAGAACTGTAGCAAGAACATGAGCATTACTAAAAATTTGAATACAGGTTGCATTTGAGTCCAGCAAAGCTCATGGCTCACTGACAAAGTTTGAGGATCACCAAGTGACCCACCAGCACGCTTCCTTGTGTTGGTTAACCTGCCACTGCATTCAGTTGGGATGTCTTTCCTATTGTCGATATTTACCATAAAACAGACAGAAGCAAAGTGATGTACTTACCACATAACATATATTTCCCAGTATAAATAATTTCATACAGCATGCCTTTTGAAAGCATGAAACATATGAGTAGGATGAGGAAAGAAAGGAAAATAAATTCACCCTATGTTAAGATAGCCTTTATATAATGGCTACAAGTTGATGATTAAATGACCTGCCTGTAAAAAAAAAAAACAAACAACCAAAAAAAACCACCCCAAAAACCCACAAAGCCAGAAACCATTCACCACTTTAAACTTCATGGCACCATCTAGAGGCACAGTGAGATATCTGCTGCAAGTAAAAACAAGCCAGAGTGTACTCTACTTTTGAGCTAATTACTTCATTTGCTGCACAGAAGCTGCAGCATGTTGAATCTTTCTACCTGAGCATTCCTACCCTGTCCCCGCTGGGCAAATACACCATAGAAGTCAGCACTAATTTGTACTTTTACACATGCCATGAAGCAGAACTCTATATAATAGTCACTTAAACAAACAAACTACACACACACACACACACACACACCCCCCCCCAACCCTGAGAGGCCAGTCAGCAGATACAGAACTATCTTGTTGAAAGAAACAGACCCCATTAGGTTTCATCCCCAGCTCACATTGTACTCAAGATCTAAGTATCTGGTCATAAAGTCAGGATATAATTTAGGCTTAGAATCAAACAGAAAAAAAGTAAAGGAAAACCAAAAAGTTCTCTTTCAGATACCATTGAGGAAGTTGCTATTAAGTAAATATATGCATAAATCCTAGTAAATGCATGCAAGCATTCAGTTTTCTTCCTATCAGCCACTGCTGTTCAGGAACAAACAGCTTGAAAAGAGAAGTTTGCCAAATGGAAACCTTAGTAGTTCAGAATGACTTTTGAACATGTTCTCACCTGCCCATGAAAACACAAACCAAACTGCAAGCAGTTCAGCAAGACCACTACCTCTTCTATTTGGGAATGTGAAAAAAATAAAGACAGCCAAGTAGCAGGAAAGTTTCAGCTCACTTCAAGTGAGCCCAGCACTGTAGTAACATTTAAGTAAAAGGAACTTAACAAGTGGGAAATCTTTTGTATTTCACATTCAAAGGCACACAGGGTAATACACATCCCTCAGATGTTCTGTCTGAAACAAGTAAACATCAGCATGTATTGTGAGACACGACATTTGGTTACTTAGGTATCTTGGAAGCAGATCCTAAATATCCCTTCTAGAACATTCAAATATCTACTGGGAAGAAAGGATCTTAAAAAAATAAATAAATCTCTGAAGTGATGGAGCTGCAGAGTGTTGAAGTGCTATTATTTTACACTAAGTTAACTAAACCAGAGTAACACATTTCTGCATCCTGCTTCCTCGAACAGAAGCCTCAAATAAAAAGACTAGCCAGAGGACTGACAAAAATCCATCTTCCCAGCATGGAAAAATCATTATCACAAACAATCCTTTAAACAATCAAGACAAGCTGCCATTCCCTCCTGCCGCAGGCTCAAGCAAAGTTTTTGCTATTTCAGAAACATCCGTTATCAATCCATAATGCTGTGAAGCTACGAGAAAACACCACCGCAGAGGACACTTAGGAGAACACAATACTCCATGCAGCAGCAGAAAGAGAGAGAGAAATAAATGCTCTCTCTGCTCAAGAGTTCAGTACTGAAAGGATGACGTTTGGGTCACAATTTCCATAGCATATTACAAGGTGGCAAGTAAGAGTAAGTTAAATTTTGATCATACTTGCCTTCTGGATCAGTGTCTTCTACCATCACCCAGACTTTAAACACACGGTCTCTGCCAGCTGTTACCAGTATCAGAGAGTCATCTTCCAATTCATCCATGTCACGGAAGCACATGTCTGTTATGTGGTCCTCATGGGGCATATTTATTCTAGTATTCAGCTTAAAGCTGTAGGAAAGAAAACAGAAGCTTGCTATGTAATTTGGAACTCGGGGAAGATTTCAGTTTAAGAGGACTCTGGAAGAGACAGGGAGCAGAGGAGTCAAACTTCTAATTTGATAGCTAAATGGTATGGCACTTCCAGATCAGATCTCCCTAATCACTTTCATACAGCAAGAGATTGCAGCCCAGCACCGAGAAAGGATTAGCACTAAGCAAGCATCACGCAAATTTACTGCCCTCTGGGCAATCTTTCTAGTACTCAGAAAGTCAGTCACATGGCTGCTACACAGACTAGCTCTACTTTGCTTTGTTTCTTCTTTAAGAAAAAAAAAAAAATCACAATTATAGTAATTACTTTTTTTTAATTTGGTAAGTAAGAAAATCAGGACAAGTGTATGAACAATATGCATATGTTAGCCGAAAGAAAAAAATCAACAATAAAGTCATTATCTTCTGGACCCTAGAAGGACTAATCAACTAATGATAGATTAGACAGAAGTGGGAAAACTGAATTAGCTGTAGAACTGTACCATCAACTCCATGATTTTTAATACCAAGTAAATATATGACTTTAAGTCCCATGGTTCAAACAGCCTGATTAATATAAGTAAATTAGATTCAGAGCAATTATTTCCAATCTGTATTTACTTCAACTCTGTGTGTGGTTTCAAATGCATGTAGCATACATGGTAAACTCTTCCTAGGGTCTTCCGCTCTGTCTTTGAAAGACAAAGCCTGTGTAAATATTTGTGTGATACTTGAGATTTTGACATCTAGGAGGCCAGTTTGTGTGATACTTTAGATTTTGACCCGTAGAAGGCCAGCTATACTATTGTTACCTTTGTGTTTCTTCATCATAGAACCACAGCTTCAACTGTAACTCAGGGTCGGTCGTTACTTCTCTCTCTTCTACTGTTGCTAGCCACTTCCCTTGTGCACTAAATGCAACTTTTACCAAGTCAGCTTGGTTTAAACCTGCCTGATGAATGTATTGTCGTTGCACAATATCCAACTGCAAAACAGCAAGGCCAAAATACAATTTCAAAATTCAAGTGATTATTTAGAGGTATTGTTCATAAAACCATGAAGAACGCAAGTATGTTCTGCAAGCACCAATTAGAACTGACTGGGCTGTGGCATAAGCAGTGTGGGGAAAACATAATTAGGGCATGTACATTCCACAATAATGCTAAGTGTGGGGAAAAAGGGAAGAAAGAGGGGAGAAGGGGGGTAAGGATATTTTAGAGGGATTTTACCTAAAAATTTTTGACATTTCACAGGAGCAGCACACTGTTTTCAAGTATTTATTCAACTATCAACATACAGGCACACTTAACGAGTAAAAGAAGTTTGGGATAAAGCTGAAAAGCTGAAAGCATCTCAGCTTGGAATCCAGTCTCATGGTATAGCTGCCGGCTTTTTTTCCTCTTTGCCGTATTAAGGCTTCAAATAAATTCTGATGTGTAACTGACTTGACTGAATAAGTTAAAATTTTAGTACAAGCCCATCCAACTTACACTGAACAGCTGCTGGTCACTTTGGAGACAATAGAACTGCAAGTGGCCAGGCTCTCCATTCAGGACCAAAGCTTTGGTTCTAGGATCAACCACTAGACCAGTCTTGACAACTGTACCTGGAAACAAAAATGAGATGACAAATGACCCAAGATGGGAGGTGACACATTCTGCCCTCCACACAGGAGATAAATTGCATTGCACTTACTTTTGATTAGCCCTTGAATACTTTTGGAAAATCTTAGGTTGCTGTTGATTATTGAAATTCCTGCAAGGAAAAGCAGATAAAGTCTTGCAAAAGGTTTCTGCAGCGTAACCGCATCTCATGGTGCAGAAGGCACCTTAACCAACTGTATTTAACCCTATAAATGTTATATTTTCACAATTTATGACATCCCTACATCAAGGTGGAAAGCCAAGTCGCCTGGCAAATTCACAGAACTGATGAAAATGCAAAATACTTCAAGCATCTGTTCTTTCAGTAGATCAATACTGAACTTTTACATAGTATCTAGCTAATTCATCTTAAAATAACAAAGCTCAAGGATTTGCATTCCACTTTGCATTAAGCGATACTTAAAATATGTTTTGACTTACTGTTGTCTGTATGTAAGGTGCAACAAAGAGCACCATCAGATGACATGGAAATGTACTCAATAGGAGATCCCAAACGAGGAAGGAAATCCTTCTGACAGTCCAATTGATTGTGCCACAGAACTAGAACAGATTCAACTCCACCACTCAGCAAGCTGGTTCCTTTTCCAGTAACAAAAATGCAGTTAAAGGTTTTGCTTAAAAAACAATACATAAAAGATCAGCATGGATGTTTACAATGACAGACAAATAGGTTTCTCAGAAACCTTTTTTAAACTGTCACATATGTAGCAATTATTCCTTATGTCCAGCCTGGTCAACACACATAGATATGTTTCTCATTATCCTGTGTTAAACTGCTTAAGAAACAAGAACTGGTGTCTACAGTAAGACTTTAAGGATGCTTTGGGAGTAGTAGATCCCCTTACTTTCTGAATCAGCTGACTGTGTTACAATATAGGTGAATTGTTCCTCTATCAGAAGTTCTCTGCAGTAAGAAATAACCTAAGGACAATAGTTCAGATCACACAATTCAGAAAACCAAAAAAGTTAACTGTATTTTTGCCATGAGGTTTTGAGCTCTGGACAAGACTGGCTTGTTTTATTTGGATGCAATTAAGACTGACAAGAACTGATGAAGGGAGAGTGGAGGTGAGGGAAAAGGTAAGAGGAAGAGTTAGATTTCACTTTCTACCACAAAAGGTAGCTATTTGACATTATGAATGCCAATCATTATATCAAAAAATAATGACTGCTTCCATTTTTATTTCAGATCCTTCCCGGATGTATTTAAAATTCTACAAATTAATTTGTTAGTAAGTCGACAAACTCAAAAAACTTCTACTGATTCCCCCCCCTTCGCCCCCCCTGCTGCAACTCTTACTTTGAGAAGTTTTATTGTTTATTTGTTGGGGTGTTGTTGGTTGGGTTTGGGTTTTTTTTTTTTGGTTTTGTTTGTTTTGGTTTTTACTCACCCTCCATAGAAAAAGCTAGATCCATTACAGTATCATGATGCCAATGCAGTGTGGAAAATGTATACTCTTTCTTGTGGTAGAAATTCCTCCTATGTGGGGAGGAACAGAACAGTTCTTTAAGCACAACATCAACAACCGAGCAAACAAAAATAAATGTTGAATTAAATCACGTACACGGTCCTCTCCTCTAATTTCTAGTCTAGAATTTCTTGTATGCTCAAGTGATGCAAAGAGAGGGAAGGAACCATGCTAGCAGGTTTTCAGTGCCCTTCTGGTGCACACCAATCTTAGGAATACTGAGCAACACAGTGCTGCAGAGCAACTTGGCAAGTATGCTGTTCCTAACCATGCAATTTCACTTCAGGTTTCACTGAATTCCTATGGTCACATCAGTTCATAGGGTACACACACAGCTGAATCAAAGTGTACATACCAGAGGCGAATCTTTCCATCAGCATGGCCAGTTGCAATACAGTCCTCAGTGGGATGGCATGCTATGCAAGTGAATTGATTGTTTCCACCTTTTGTCTTGGTTGCACTGACAGAAAACCTTCAAGAGTTAAGAAAGAAACTTTAATTACATGAGTTGTTTTGGTTTGTTTGTTGGTTTTGTGGCTTTTTTCTTTGTTTTTTTTTTGTTTGTTTTCCAGCAAAGCTTCAAAAGGATCAGCTACTGCACATAAAATTAATTCTGACTGCAAAATTAAGCATCTCCAAGTTGCTAAACTTACACACACTCTCCAAAGAATAGGGACAGACTTTATTTTTCTCCTTATTTCATTAGTTCTTTGCCTTCAACCAAGCTGAAAGATTTTTTTCACTTCTCTCTCTCTTTCAACCTCCCCCTCTTCCTCCCACTGTCCCTTTTAAGCCCTGACCAAATGTCACTTGTTTCAGTCCACCATCAGCTTAATCACTTATCTGAAAAAATACATGCCAGAGATGAAAAAATAAGCTACGAATGCCACTGCAGCACCTCACTGTCTGCCTCTACAGGCAGATTCTTAGTGACTTCATGACCTCCAACATAAAACCAAGCGGTTGCTGACAAAAAAAAATAAATAACACGTGCACACATCACCAGTTAACAAACGTTTATGATGCAATGGACTGAATCAATACCTGACATTTTCATTCTTACCTGTTCAACTGTTTCTGTTTAAAAAAATAAACTTGGAGATTAACTTCCTTCACTGACGCCACATATTCACCCTGGTATAGTAAAACAACAACATACAGATTATGTTCTTAAATAAAACATATTTCACTACAAAGGTGGAGATAAGTAAGCTGATGAGCAGCTGTTAAGTAAATATTTCCCTATTATAACATTGTTTCTTTTTTATAAAATAAAACGCAGGTCTTAACAGAGATTGATTTAACTTGAGGTTTGTTTCAGTGCTGCTCGGCTTGTATAAAAGCACGTAAAAGCATCAACAGCCTACAGTTCATTCAGAGGAAAAAAACCCAAAAGGTGAACATACTTCTCTTCCAAATGCAATACACTTGGGTGATGCATCCACACCATTCAAAATCACCGACACTTCCTTTGCTTCCAAATCTTGGCCTGCTGCTTTTGGCAGCTTAACTGAGACCAGCTGGAATGTATCTGACCAAAGAAAAAATGTGTTATCAGAAAGGCTTTTATGAACAGGTTTATGTATGCCCCTTATAGAGATCTATACTCCTTCTACCTTAAAACTAATACATTAGTACCTTCCAATACTTTTTGTAAGTTTGAAAAAGTTTGTAACACTTTTCAAAGAGATAATTGTTTCGAACATTTTGATTCAAACAACAGTACTGAAGATTGAGGACTAGAAAGTGGATACCCATGCAACTGCAGTCAAAAACCAAGCAAAGGTGCATAATATTTGCTCTTGCTCCAAGTGACATTTGTACCAATATAGTGAGAGTAAGGTCAAGCTATATTTATATTTATTTCAGACAAAAATCTGGGAAAAAATAGCTAGGCATGTTAAACAGGACATGTTAATACTGCCTGAGGTGGAAGAGTAGTCTCAAGTACTGTAGCACACCCTATATCATAGTAAGATCTGCTTAAAGATTTATTGCATCTGCAAGATCAGATACATGCAGTGTATGCTTCAAAAGGGAAGACTTTCTGAAAAAATAGATGTCATGGAATGAAAACAAATGAGGTACAAAACGCAGAACTGCGGATAACCTGTCATAGGATTAAAGAAATGTTTTGAAAATTAATATATTAAAAGGTGTTCTTGCAGCATACAATTCACGGACACAATGGCAGCTCACACGTAGAATGACTTGGATGACAAGGGTGATGCTAATCATACTGTACCTCCTTCATCACTCTTTGGAATTACAACAAACACCAAGTCCTCATAACTAGCAAGTGCGTAAAGCGCCAGAAGTTTGGATCCTACGGTGAAAGTCTGAAGAAAAAGAAAAAAAAAGAGAAGGTCAACAATTTTTACACTTGTGTGCATGGTTTTCAACAGTGAATAATGCTGAGTTTTTACAATAAGGTAAACACGTGCTTTAAAGAAACCTTAATGTATTAAAATTCTCAATTCTTAAAAAAAAAAAACCAAACCTTTATTCTCTCAAGGACTAACACAAATGTTAAAACACTACTAATAAAATAGGAGATACCAGGTTCATTGATAAACCTGAAAGTACCTTACCCCTAATACAAAGCAGAAAGCCCACCTATGGGAAAGTGCCTCTATGTAACAGAAAACAGGAGCAACAGGACAGTTTGCAGCCCACATTTTCAAGCCATCACATCAATTCCTATTGGCCCACCACAAACTGCATCGCATTCCTTAAGAGCTGCATTGGACTCCCAACTGCACCAAGCAGCAGTTAGCATGTCAGTAACTATCCCATCTTTCTTCCCCAAAAGATTCTGCACCATTGTGAATTTCTGCAGTGACACACACACCAACTGCCACATTCTACTGCTACCATAAACAGAGGCTGTGTTAATAGCAGAACAACACATTCCAGACTGGTATGTGCCCATTTGTAGTAACAGACAAAGAAATCCTTATTTTACTCTCAATGGATCAAGAATAATTTTGATAGATGCTCAAGAGTATTAACTCAACATACTTTAATGGGAATCCCATCCATGAAGTCCCACAGCTTAATGCTGCCATCAAGAGAGGAAGAATAGAGCTGAGGGGGGGGGAGAAAAAAAAAAGAGTAAGCTATACAAGTTAAAGTAACATATTAAAGTCAGCTTTTACATAAAATCACAGCTTAAAAGTTGAAGGACTGATCAATGGAACAGTGATTGTATGAACATCTATTAACATTTGCATTAGATTGTGCATAGTTTATGTGCAGTCTACCCGGGCAAATAATTATCATTTATACAGAGACATCCGAAAAACCCAAGCAAACAAGAGACAGAGCAGCAGTGAATACAGAAGGCAGGCCGCTGGAACGCAGAGAGCCACTGGGCAAATTAAAGTGACCTAGTCAAATCTGCATCTGTATCAGCAGAGAGGAGAAACACCAACCACAGCAAACGTTGCTGATTTTCTCACATGCTTCTTTTTTCCTTCAATCACAAAAAAATATAATAAATATTTAATTGGTATTTTCCTCAAATTCCCGCCAGTCCCCAAAGACCTGCGACAGACCCCCCAGAAGCCCATAAGGTCGACCCAGGAAGCAGAAACTCCCCCAGCACCCGACATAGCCAGACCCTTCCCCCCCCTCCCTGCCAACCTGCATGTGGTTGTGAGGGTTGAGCTGGACACCCGTCACCAGGTCGGCGTGGCCCCCCATCACCCGCAGCGTCTCCTCGGTGACCACACTGTACATCTTCACGAAGTCGCCAGAGGCACACAGCAGGTACCTGAAGGGAAAGGAAAGCCGTCACCCACCGCTCTC
>JAAGNO010009673.1:26117-53770 GCA_033439905.1 Ceryle rudis | reverse complement strand
GCTCAGCATTGCTCAGCTCCCCTCTCAGGCTGCTCTTCTCCAGCTGAACAGCCCCAGGGCTCTCAGCCTGGCCTGGCCACAGAGATGCTCCAGGCCCCTCAGCATCTTTGTAGCCTCCATTGGACTCTCTCCAGTACTTCCCTGTCCCTCTTGAACTGGGGAGACCAGAACTGGACACAACACTCCAGATGCAGCCTCACTAGGGCAAAGCAGAGAGAGAGAACATTGCTTGTAACCCAGCTGGCATTGAGAGGAGCCATGCAGCAGTACAAAGGAGGAGTTACACTAAAAGATGTGCAAAGCAGTCCTGAGATTCAAACTGGTCTCTGTGCTACCTGGAAAATCTGGAAAGCTGAATATCGCCAGCACCTCCATCCCCTCTCTAAGCAGGAGTCACTCCTGAGCCTTGATGATGGCACTTGTGCAAAGCTGAGCCCCAAGCTGCAATGGTTGGATATGGTTTTTAAGGCAAGTGATGATCAGATTTGGGTCAAACTTTTGATTTCAGGCTTTCATCTCTTATCCTTTCCATCTGTAATGAAGAAAAACCAAGAGACCAGCTCCTTGCACCTATCATTCAGAGCACCTGAGACCTAAATTGGCCCCATCCTTGCAAAAGGTGGATGATGCAGGGTCCCTGTGGCCTGATCCTCAGGGCAGTCAAACCACCCTGGTCACTGTTAACTTCAGTATCAAACTGCGTTTCAAAACGCTCTGTATCAGCCACTGCGAGAGGTCTGCAATGCCCAAGCCCTGAGATGTTGGTGGATGATACCCTGTGCTTCACCACTGCCCCTTCCCCAACACCCCCTCTCCCTGGTAGCTCTCTTGCCACACCCCTCACTCCCTCCCTTCTGGAGGGAAATGAGGAGGAGGAAGGGGTTGTTACACAATGTTTTTGTTCCACTGATGAACTCCCTCTGCCAGTTGGAACAGGCTGCTCATAAATTGCAGCTTTCTGGAGGGGTTTCAGGAGCTTTGCATTCTTAGATCATTGTCTCTCCTCCCCAGGAACAATGCAAGTAGGAAGGAGCTGCTCCAAAAATGCCATGTGCTACGAGGGGGTTTCTTTAGGATGGGGATTGCTCAGGGAGGCAGAGGGAGTTTCCCCCAACTGCTTTAGCTTGCAGCCTGGGTAGGTAGCTAAGGAGGCAACTCAACGGGAAGCAGAAACACTGCCAACAATGCTCTGCAGAGATCTGCAAAGGTCAGCTCCTTCCTACCACCCCAGAAAAGTAGTTAGAACAATTACCCTCTGATTATAAGGTAGAAAATTAGATGTGGGACACCCCATGCTGTGGCTGCTCAGTCTGAGATACGGCTGAGGAGCTTCTGGACTTTCAGATGTGAACACCATGGCATGTTTAGCATGTCCTTTGCCACACTGGAAGCTTCTGGGACTGGGCTTTTAGATGAAAGTCTGTCCTGTAGGTGAATTAATATTGGAAGCCTGCTGCAAGGCTTCTAACCAGATCAGAGGGATCAAGTTCTTAATGCAATTAAATTCATCCTGTGCAACCATCAGCTTGTCAGTCTGCCCCGTTCCCCTTCCCACGTTGCCAGTTCCACCCAAAGCTTTGGTGGCTTTGGCATGTGGCTTGCCAAGGGTTGACTCTGTCTGCTCGACTGTCACCATGGTTCCTGGCATGGTGTTGGTGCAGTCCAGATAGCATTGACTCGAACAGAACAACAGGTATGGCTCAGGAGTGTAAGCCAAAGACCACCCTGATTCATAGAATCACAGAATGGTTTGGGGGGGAAGGGACCTTTAAAGGTGACCTAGTGCAACCCTCCGTGCTCTCAGCAGGGTCATCTGCAACTAGAGCAGGTTGCTCGGAGCCCCGGCCAACCTCACCTGGAATGGTGCAAGGGATGGGGCAGCGACCACCTCTCTGGGCAACCTGGGCCACGGTCTCACCACCCTTGTGACTCCTAAGTCTTGTGAAGGGACAGTTCCCTAGTGCACTTTTAAGCCAAAGCTATAGAGACAACTTTTTCTTAATTCATGACATACAAACCTCCCACTCAGAGGTAGAATCGCTCATTTAGAGAGGAAGACCAAAAGCTACATCTTCACCAGCAGCCAGGACCCAGTCTCTGACCTAAGGCCAAGTGACCAACCTGGCTAAGTCCAGATTATTAACTACAACACAGGGCAGCCACAGCCAAACTAATACTTACAGGTCCCCGATCTATACAAGATTCCAAACCTTGCCCGGGGATTGTTGGCCCATGCATAAATTGTGCCAGGGACTGTGAAGTCCATTGAACAGTTGAACTCCAGCACCTGAAAATACTCCTCGGCCATTTGGTTTGTTAGCACCAATATAGCCTCAACACGAGAACTAGTGAAGTCCTGAAGAAGTTGTTCTTCCCCACTTGGGTTTCTTCTAAGCTCACCCAGCACAGGCAGAGGACCCCAGCCCTCTCAGATCCCCATGTAGAGTGTTGGCCAGCTCATTAAGAAAAGTGCCTAATATCTTAATTATCTTTATTAGCTGCCAGTCTGATCTGAGCAGTGGTCCCAGGGATGCTAAGATGCTCCCTAGACATCTTGGTAACAAGATGTGATCAGCAAAAAAAAAAAATGGAATTATTTATCAGACAGTTCCTTGTCATGTAGGAGGAGAGAACATCAGAAGGAGGATGCTCCAGAGGCCCTACGGGTACGAGCAGCAACCTCCAGCACCCCTCTGAAGGACGGCGCTCTGCGGTGCTCCTGGAAAACCCTCTTGTGGGCAAAAACCAATCACCAGAAGATCTCCTACTGAGTCCCCTGGGTGGGATAAGCCATGATGCCCCACAACAGCCAAGCTGAGCCCCTGTCCTGGGCAAAGCTTCAGGCAAGGGGCTGGCCATACATGGGCAGCCACACTGCCATTTCCTTACCCATTATTTTTTTTCCACTTTCTTATCCAGAGGGAGGAAAGCTGCCCTGAGTTGAGCCTTGTTTGAGAGCAACCAGGCAAGAAGGGGTATGTGATGGTTCAGTGGTCAGGAGAGTGGAAACTCTAGAATTCTCCGTCCATTTCTGTGCCTTCACCACTGATCATTTAATGCAAAATATACAGAAAGACTGGTAGCCAGCCAGCTGGGCTTGCTCAGCTTGAACCAGCCACTGCATGCCCAGGTTTCTGCAGGGTCTTTTTGTCTTCCTTATGGCTTTCCAGCTATTGCTTTGGGATGAGCAAGTGGAGGGACTGATCTTGGTGCATGTAAGCCTTGAGATTTGTCATGTATCCCTTTTTTTTTTTTGCAAGGTCAAATTTGCCCCACCAGCTGCAGTTTCTTCCATGTGTCAGGGTTCTGTCAGGGAGGGAAAGGATTTAGTACAAGGACTTGTTCAGCCTGGAGAAGAGAGGGCTCTGGGGAGACCTTCTTGGGGTCTTTCAGCACTTCATGGGGCCTGTCAGAAAGATGGGGACAACCTTTTAAACAGGGTCTGTTGTGACAGGATAAAGGGGGATGGTTTTAAATTAAAAGAGGGAGATTTAGACTGGAGAGAAGGAAGAAATTGTTGACACTGAAGGTGGTGAGAGCCTAGCCCGGGTTGCCCAGAGAGGTGGTTGATACCCCATCCCTGGCACCATTGCAGGTGAGGTTGGATGGGGTTCTGAGGAACCTGATGACATTCCTGCTCAGTGCAGGAGGGTTGGACACAATGACCTTGAAAAGTCCCTTCCCACCCAAATCATTCTGTGATTCCACAACTTCATTACTAATGAGTTTCTTCACAACACCCAAATGCAAGCCTTCTTCCTGGACCTAGTTTAAAGTCATTGCCACTGAAGAAGGAAAGCAGATTCCTTTGTATGTTTGCTCTCACCCTGAAGTCCCACATCTGTTTCTGCAGACCAGCTTGTACACCAGCCTCCACAGAACCATGCCCTGTATCTTAGAGACCTGGGTGCCTGTCTTCTTGCTCTTCATATATCCAGAAATTAATTCCCAGAGGACATGCTCCATGATTTTTCTAGGGCTCAGGGTGAGGGTGACCTCTATAGTTCTCCACATCCTCCTTTTTCCCTTTCATAAGGTGTGCGTAATGCTTGGAGATCCCTGATAGGTGGACAGAGGCCTGACACTGTGGGGTTTTTGTAGATGATGGGCAGGAGCCTCACAATCACACCAGAGAGCTCTACCAGAGCATCAGGGTGAACCTCATCCAGTCTTATGGATGTAAATACATTTAAATTCACTGAACAGTCCATAACCCCTGTCTTGCCTCACTGCTGGTTCTTCTCATTCCCAAATGCTGTTGTTAACGTGCAGAAGCTCAGAGCAAGTCTGACCTATATGAACTAAGGCAGCAAAAAAAAAAAAGACATTAAACCTTTTCCATAATCATCCATTATTAGGCTATTCCCCATCTAACCAGCAACCCGCATTTTCCCTGAAATAAGCCATTAAAACACTTCCAAACCCCCTTTTTGTTACTTCTAGCATCCCTGGCCAGCCTCTGCTCCAGCTGGTCTTTAGCCCTTCTGCTTTTACCCCTACGTTCCCCAGCCGTGTGTTTGAGCTCCTCTTTCATTTTTCCTCCTTATTTCCATTTCTTGTGTGCTCTCTTTTAGCAGCTCTGTTCACTAAGAAGCATCTTAATTAGCCAAGCAGGCTTTGTGCAGAAATTCCTGATTTTCATGTGCAAAGGGAGGGTTTGTTCCCAAGCACTCAATAAGGTTCCTTGAAAAAAAAATACAACCAACAATCAGCCAGCTGTCTTGGACACCTTCTCCCCTCATAGCAACCTCCCAGTTCCCCAGCTAAGCTGATGTTAACTCTCTTGAGGTACAGACTCCTCACTTCACAGCTTGTCTTCTCAAGCCTCTCTCCAGATGCAATCTCACAGCTATGAGAGACCAAACTGCCACCCCTGACCACAACTGTCCTCTGCTCCTCCACATTTATGAGCAGCAGGTCAAACACATCGATGGCTGCGGACAGGCATTGATCAAGGACAGCTGGCAAGCTTAGAAGTTAGTGAGAGGAAGACAAGGGTGGTAGGTAAAGACAGGTGACAGACCCTGATGGTACAGGTTTTAATCTCCTAGAAAACTGTGTTAGAAACAGGGCCAGACCTGCTCTCACTGGAACTAGACTGGATCTCTTCCAGGTTCCAACCTACCTGCTTGCTAATTACCCTCCACCCTTATTTCCTTCTCTTCCATAAGATGACCCAAGCATGGCAAGGTACCCTGGATTGACTTTATGCCTTGGATTTTTTACGTGTTTTAGCCACATGAGTTAAAGCCCAGATGGGTTCATCACTCTGGCTCTCCACGTGGCTGCACAAACATGTGCCAACTCACAGGAGAGGAGTGGGAAGGAGGGGACAGGGACAGGACCCCTCAACTCCTCAGCACCAGCTTGAGCTGCTAGTGTAGCTACATGTTGTGTCTATCTAGCAAAGAAAATGCAGCCCCACAACCAGCCCTGTGCTCCCTGGCACATACCAGCACCATTTCTCCAAACCACACCTGGGAGCTGAGGGTAGCATGGGCTGGTCTCCAGCAGCAGTCTGATAGAGCTGCCCTGCTGGGGGAGGGCAGGGTTGTCCCCTGCACTTGGCACTGGTGAAGATGCACCTTGAATCCTGGGTTCCGCTGTGGCCCCTCACTGCCATAAGGACACTGAGGGGCTGGAGCATGGCCAGAGAAGGGCAACGGAGCTGGGGAAGGGTCTGGAGCACAAGGGTGGTGAGGAGCAGCTGAGGGACCTGGGCTTTTTGAGCCTGGAGAAAAGGATGCTCAGGGGAGACCTTCTGGCTCTCAGCAACTCCCTGACAGGAGGTTGGAGCCAGGTGGGATTGGGCTCTTCTCCCAAGGAACAAGTGATAGGATGAGAGAAAATGGCCTTGAGTTGCACCAGGGGAGGTTTAGGTTGGACATTAGGAAAAATTTCTTCCCCACAAGGGTTGTCAAGGGCTGGCCCAGGCTGTCCAGGGCATCCCTGGAGGGGTTTCAAAGCCATGGAGATGTGGTGCTGAGGGACATGCTTTAGAGGTGACCTGGCAGTGCTGGGTTAACAGTTGTACTTGATGAACTTAAAGGTCTCTTCCAACTGATGTAGCTACAGGTATGGATATCAACATACAGACGGCATCATCTATATCATGACACTTAGTTTTTGGGACCAGAGGGTAGTTCCTGACCTGTTTTACTTATTATCATAAATATAGTTACAGAGCCTGAATCCAAGGTCTTGCATTCACCAAAGGTTCAGCTGCAACACTTTAGCCAATGTTTCTGGCAGGTGGGATTTGCAGATGCCCCCTCCCCAAGCACCAGACCAGCTTGTGTTTCTTCAGCTTGGCCAGGCATCCAGCCCAGCCTGCCCAGGCATTTAAGTCCCTTAACGAGCACAGGGACGTTCTTTTCCCCTGATACCACACTGCCTTCCTCTCCCCTTGTTCTAACCAGTGGAAGAGTCGACCATCTCAAGCCTGGCCACCAGCACCACAGGCTGTAGGAAATAAGGCTTTTGATGAGCTGAAGCCCAGCAGATCTGAGAGATGCCATTGTGGCTCCGAGCTCAGCTCGCCTTTCTTTCCTAGCAGTGCCCCGTGGAGAGCGTTTACTCCAGCTTCCCGCTCCTTCCCCTCGCCTCTTTGTTTTCCTTTCGCTGCTCAGCGGCTGCAGGGGTTTGATCACCTGCGGCGTATTAATTACAATGTGCAGCTCTCCTCCCTCTCCATGAAAAAGCAAAGAAAGAAAGGGTCCCCTTTTAGCTTCTCCCTGGGGACCCGTTTTGTCTACAGGCCTCCAGTTTCCTCGGAGAGCAGCTCTGCCCAGTCCCCTCGTGCATCCCACTTGTACAAAGCCCTCTTTGTGCTGGCGCTGGGCTGCAGCCAGCCCAGGCTGCAAGCACACGCTTATCTTCAAGCAGCAGCGGCATTACCGGCTTCAGCAAGACGGCTCGCGTATTGAGAGGAGAAAAACATTGAGCTAGGTGTCTGAGCTCCTCCTGTAGCACTCCAGAAATGCCCTGTCCCAGAGCATGCTGCAATGAATCACCCCTTCTCTGTGTCTTCCCTCGAGGCAGGTCGTGAACCTGAAGCCTCCAGGCAAAGTGATGCAAAGGGGATGGTGCTCCTGCTGCTGTGGTTGTCTGCCATCACTTACTGGCATCAGGCAGAAGGACCTGCAAGGAACTAGGGAACTACTGGTGACAGCCCAGTGGAGGTCTACAAAGATGCTGAGGGGTCTGAAACACCTCTGTGCCCAGGAAAGGCTGAGAGCCCTGGGGCTGTTCAGCTGGAGAAGAGCAGCCTGAGAGGGGATCTTGATCAATGTTGATCAAAAGCTAAAGAGACCCCAGGGGGCAAGAGGATGGGGCCAGACTCTTATCAGTGGTGCCCAGTGACAGGAAAAGGGGCAACAGGCACAAACTGGAACCCAGGAGGTTCCATCTGAACAGGAGGAAAAACTTCTTTGCGGTGAGAGTGTCAGAGCCTGTCCCAGGCTGCCCAGAGAGCTTGTGGAGTCTCCTTGTCTGGAGAGATTCCAAACCCACCTGCACACGACCCTGGTCCCCCTGCTCTGGGTGACCCTGTTGGAGCAGGGGGGTTGGACCAGATGATCTCCCAAGGTCCCTTCCAAACCCCACTATTCTGTGAAACCTGGCTGCTTGGCCAGGCTTTGGGGTGCTCTTGCCAGCAGAGGATTCCTCAGGGGCTCTTCCCAGTCTCCCAGGGTGATTGTGAAGGAGACAAGGGTAAGGTCTGGGGACTCTGGTAACAGCACAGTTCCAACTCCTTCTGAGATGCAAAGATTCAATTCATCATGTCCAAGTACCTGGAGGGTTTTTCATACATTGCAGAGGCAGTTTCCCCCAAAGGAAGCTGTCTAAGCAGAGAAGCTCACAAGTGGATTCAAGGGCTGCTCTTAAAAGAGGCAAAACTCACAAGCTAAGCACAGGCTCTTACTGTTCCTCTCTGTGGGTCCCAGAGGGGAAAAGTGTGTGGGAGTACCCTTAAGCTCAAAGGAGACAACACCTGCATGTTACTGTAGTTCCTTTTCTAAGGGGAACACCCTGCTTTGTAATTGCCGGGTTGCCATTGAGAAGATTTTTGCAGTCACAGCCTGATTTTTTTCTCCCCACTGGGCTATTTGCAGGTGGAAATCATCACCTTAGCGGTGGCAGTCCAAGTTATTTACCCAGCTCCAGAATAAGCCTTAAATGCTGATAGGATAAGCCCTTGCCTGTCTTCTTACAGAGAGGTTCCACAGGAGTTTTTGCTGGCTTGTTTTTGCATGCTGGTGTACCTATTAGCTCTTGCTCACCCATGCAAGCTTGCTCCCAGTGAGCACCTGTGCATGTCACTGGTGGGTGTTGTAATGCTAGTGGTGTAGGAAAAGGAGCAAAGTTGTCTCTTACAGGTAAGTCTTTTGCAGGATGGGGGAAACTGCATCTTCTGTCTCTAGCCAGCGCTGCTTGGAGAGGGACAGAAATCTCTGAAATCTAGGAGAGCAAAAGCGAGGGTTTGAGGGATGGGCCAGCAGCAGACAAAGGCACGATGAGGACGGGAAGGAGTGAGGAGCTGGTTCTGAGGCTGCCGGCTGGGTTGCCATGGATTTTGTGCTAATCGGCCCCTTCCTTGCTTGGAAGCAGGGGGGAAAGGGAGGGCTTTGAACCTGGAGGAGCTGCCCGCATACCTGAGCTATCTCCTGTGACCATCTGTCTAGTAGCTGTGCCAGACTGAAGGGCCAAAATTCACTGGTATAAGATATTTTGGGAAATAAGAAGGTGATGTCTCTGTGCCATGGCATGTTGCTGTGCTCCTGGCTGCAGCTCAGACCTGGCTGTGCTCTCCTGCAGTGCTGCTTGTGTGCTCTGGATCGTACCCCATTTGCAGAGTGGGTGATGGGCAGGGGAGATTTTCAGGAGTAAACAGCAGGGCTGAGATATTTTGGGTGCCCATGTGAGCTACAGGACATCTCCAGACCCCAGGCAAACCCCCAAAGCCCTCCCATTCCCCTGCAGTGCAGGCATTAACACTCCCCCCGACATGAAAACCATCCTCCTCAGCTTTCATCTGTCACCATGTCCCAGGGTGTATGGTCGTGAGCACATTCCTCACCTTGACACGTTCTGGATGCTGCTGTTTACCTGGATCAGGGAGGATGGGTCATGTCTTTGCCAAGCTTCTCTTCCTCTGAGTGATTTGGGTTTTTTTTATTAAGACCTGGTTTTTGAGAAGCAGCCACCCTGGTAAAGCCAAATGTGATGCTGGACATGGGATGCCAAAAGCAAAGCTGCCTTTGCCAACCCAGTGAGGACACTCACAGTGAAGTACGAGGAGTGGGAGCTGCCATCGAGCATTCAGAAAGGCAACCACATCTCAAAGAACCTGGGGTTTTGAGACTTCTGTGCACTGTTATAAAAGGATTATAATTTATTAACATGACTGCCAAAATCCATTAACTGGCCTCAGATACGTAAAGAGATTTCTGGCTGGGGATCAGCTCCCAGGAGTGTGATGTATCCGCTGGCCATGAGCATGCGCCATGATGCGAACCCCAGTGCACATGTCTGCGCGTGCCACGGCGTGTGGGGGGGTGTGTGTGTGTGTGTGTGTGCTGCTCTGCGTGAGTGGCACACGTCTGTGTACCACGGCTGTGCGTGTGCCCTAGATTATGCTGAACTTTGTCACGTGTGTAACACAGACTGGTGTGTGTGTGTATACAGGTAATGTGTTCAAAACGTCATCACAGAATGGTTTGGGTTGGAATACATCTTTAAAGGTCATTTAGTCCAACCCCCCTGCACTGAGAAGGGACACCTCCAAGGTGCCATTGGCTGCTGGGCTGTGAGCACACAGTGCCAGCTCATGTCCAGCTTTTCACCCCCCAACACCCAAAAGTCCTTCTCTGTTGGGGTCTCTCCATCCTTTCATCCCCCAGCCTGCGTCGACACCAGGGCTGCTCCAACCTATGTGCAGGACCTTGCGCTTGGCCTTGTTGAACCTCATGAGGTTCACATGGCCCCACCTCTCTAAACAAGTCCAGGTTCCTTTGGATGGATCCCATCCCTCAGGTGTGTCAACCACACCAATTAGCCTGGTGTCATCTGCAAACCTGCTGAGAAAGCACTCAATTCCACTGCCTATGTCACTGGTGAAGCTATTAAACAGCACTGGTCCCAATATGTACTCCTGAGTGACACCATTTGTCACCAGTCACCTGAACATTAAGCTGTAGACCACTACCCTCTAGTAGCACCTCCCCAAACAAGAGCTATTGTCAGAGGATGATCCTGGTGACACATTTCCTTCCCAAATCCTCCTCTCCTCCTCTACACCAGTCTCTCAAGATCTCTCCTTGCATCGCTCCAGCCTTGCTCCCCTCCCCAGCACCCCCTCCACCACCCTTTTTTCTATGAAATACCCTCAGCTGCAGGACCGAGATAAGGCCACGCGCTTGAAAAGGGTGCAGATGTTCTTCATTCAGTCTTTCCTTCCATCTGGCTGCCAGAAACTCCTACTCCAGCCCCTCTGATTGATAGACAGAGGATAGTGCTGGTGCCACAGAAAGCTCTGTTTGAGCGAGGAGCTTCTCGCTGGCTCACGTTTTGGTTTCTCCTTCCTCCGCATCCTAAACGGTCAAATATTTGACTTTCCTTGTAGCATCTCTTTGTAGTAATAAAGAGGGAGAGGGAAACAGTCTCAGTTCACCCAGCCCATCTGTCCTCAGTATCAGTGTAGATCTCATTAAAAGAGAGGACATAATTAAAGGGGAAATAAATAAAAACTGTGCTGGTCCTGCTTTACTGTTGAGTCATGTTCTCATTTCTCTGCTCAGCTGTTAGTGCTCATCCTGCACTGGTTGTATCCAAGGGGATCCCTCCTCTTGACAGCAGTGGGGTCTGGAGCACTAGAGACAGGCAGACTTCAAGTCTCCAACAGATAGGAGCTGATCATTGCACTGGTCCTCAAGGAGGATGAGGGATGGAGACCCCGCTGCCCTTTTTGGTGCTATATCCCTTTCTGGATGGAGCTGTTTCACCACATGTACCTGCCTCAGGATAGCTGCCAGGCTGGGGCTGTACACACACACACACCATTTCCAGAGCTCTTCTGGACACCACCTTCTTTTGTTTGTTTTTTTTTTCTTTTCCCTGTGTTTTTCATAGTGACTCTTGAGATACTACCCACCTCCTCTGCTGCAAAATACAGAGCTGTTAAGCATGTGGACTGGGTTTAAGACCTACAGACTTGATCTTAGAGGACCTCTGAACTTTTTAGAACCACACCAAAAGCTCCCAACACAGTCAATTCTCATGGGCAGCTCTTCATACTCTGAGGCTGTGGCATTCAGGTTCAAAGCCCATAAACCAGAGGTGTAGCTGGTTTGGATCTGCAAGATCCTCTACAGAGAATTGCAGAATCACTATGGCTGGAAAAGACCTTAAAGATCGTCAAGTCCAACCATTAAAACCATGGTTCTTCATCCAGGTCCTGAAGGGTCTTTCCAAGAGCCTTTACTGGTCCATGAGTCTGGGCAATGGCAGTGGCTCTCCTTATCATGGCAAGGGCCAAGTGAGCACAGGATTTCAGTGGGAAAGGATGAAGGCACCCTGCCCTCCTCAAGATCTCATTCTGAGGGTGCATCTTCATTTGGGGCCCCACTTTTAAGCTTCTGCCATCAGTGTAAGTTTTTCCTGAATGAGATAGTGTTCAATTGCTACAGATGGACCAACCCTCCGAGAATTTCTCCTACCCTCTCCCTGAATCTCCATTTTCCCCAGGCTCTGCAGAGGATAATGTAGTAGCTCAGGAGTCAGGAGGTTTCTGAGGGCTCCCAAAGGCTTATGCTTGAGTCCAAACTGGGAGATGT
This sequence comes from Ceryle rudis, assembly GCA_033439905.1. NCBI lineage: Eukaryota > Metazoa > Chordata > Aves > Coraciiformes > Cerylidae > Ceryle > Ceryle rudis. The sequence continues at coordinate 41,936 of JAAGNO010009673.1, read as the reverse complement.
CTCTGTTGCTCATGTCTGTGCCAGTGCCCAGCCACCATGGTCAAGAGCAGCCATTCCCCACTGCACCATGATGGTTTCAGCCCTGGGATTCATCACACTCTCAGTCCTTCCCAAAAGATACCTGAGCTGGGGTGATGAGATGTAGGGAGAACTATAGTCATGCTGGCTATTGAAACTGCAACATCATTTCCAAAGCAAGGTGCTTCCAGCTCAAACCAAAACCAACCCAACCATCCCCTCCCCCCCCTCCAGCCTTCTTTCACCCCAGCAAGACAATCTTGACCAGGCACTTTGCTCTGGGAAGCAAAGAGAGGCAGGAAAAGGGTTGCAACTTGAGACAAAAACTGCGTTAATTTAGCGTGGAAAGGTTTTTTTTATCTCCCTGTTCCTCGCTTGTCAAGAGAAGAGTGTGTTCCTTCCCCTCACTATTCATATTCCAAACTCATTTGCTGCAGCGGGAGCTGCGGGGCTGGGAAGCACATCTGCATCGCGATGCAGGCAGGAACTCGGGGCTCCAAATCAATTACTGACCTTCTGCTGCTCCAGAAATTGCTCAGGATGGATTTGCACATTGGCTGTGAGGATAGAAAGTGGCTCAGCCTCATTTTCTTCCTCTCTGCTTCTCCGGCTTCCTCGGAGGCAGAGCTGTGATTTATTTGGTGGATCTGATTAATTATGCCTCGTAAAATTTCCCTGTTTGTCTTGATCTTCCTTCTCTGGGTATCAGTTCTGATTGTTGATGCACAAGCTGGTTTTGGAGTGGTGTTTATTTTGGTTTTTTTTCCTACAGTGCCTATAAGTGATGATGATTTATCCCTCTATTTGTCATCTACTCTCTCTTCCCTCCACACAGCTTTGGAACCTCCTGATCCCTGCCAGATTTGACAGAGCAGTGAACCCTAGAGATGTCACTTTCCCACAAATGTTTCTCACATGCTTTTCCACCAGTGTATTCATCCAGCAGAGAACATGCTTGAGACTAACTACATCCATACCAGTGAACTAACTAGTGACAATCCAGAAGACAAATCCATGTCTTCTGGCACACCAGCCATATCAAGTGGCCATGAAGGAGGTGGGTATAACTGGAGATTCAACAAGTCCTAGGGAGCAAGTGATGAAACCAACAGGAAATCAGTTTAAATCAAGGAACACCAATCAGCTCTCAGCACAGTGGGCATCAGAAAATGTCAGGATGCTGGGAAAAGAGAAATAGTTGTGGGCAGCAGGGCCATAAACAGATGTTAAAGTCCAGGCTGGGATGTCCTCCCTAGTGTCCCTAACCCTAAGGGTAAGGACTCTGAGGAAGCACTTGAGGACTGGTCCACAGAGAGGTGCTGTCGTTAAAAAGCATCTCTTTGGTCAGCATGGCCTCAAGGGACCATGCTGTGACCCCTGGAGACACTTGCTATGTCCACTACTGCTTGTACCATCCAGAACCTCTTGGGACTGATGCCCCTCTGCCCAAAGGGCTGTAACAAACACATCCCACGGGAGCCCATGGTCTGTCTGGGAAGCAGGGCAGCAGAGATGGGAAGGCAGAGACATGTCACAGCACCCAGAAGTCCTGCAAGAATAGAAACCTCAGAAAACAAAGGGAACTGGGCTCTCAGGGTGGCGGGGGAGTGATAACTATCCCCCAGGAGCAGCTCTCTATCTCCATCTGCATCACACACGGAGCAGAGCTGGGAGCACCTGAGAGCTGAGCATCGGTGTTTGCTGAGCCGTGAACATGGAGAGGCTGATAGTCATTTGTCTCAGTAAACTGGTTATTAATTCTTCCAGCCGGGAGGGGATGCGACTGCATTTCCTTGTGGGCGTCATGTGTTGGCAGGAGACAAAAAGTCAGAGATGTTGTCTCTTCCCACATTTGGATAGCGCGTGGACACCCAGCCAGAGCCAGGCTCTTCCCAACCATCTACCAAGACACTGAGGAAGCATCTGGGGTGTGCATGATCACTGCCAACACTCAGATCTACCTAAGTCAGAGGCATGAATTTTAACCTTTTCAGGGAAAAAGAACAAAAAAAAAAAGAACAAAAACAACCAAGCAGCAAGGAAATGCAAGGCAGGATTCATTTAGAAATCCCTACACATACAAACAGACATGCCCATGCACATGGCACCAAATAAATAAGCAAACATGGGAAGGTTGCTTTAGCTCTCCCAGAGTTTTACCCTCAGCTTGCTGCTGGAGATCAGAGCATCTCCTGCATAAGGTCAATACTCAGCTCCACCTGCTGGGTGTTGCTCCCTTCCTTCAACAAAAGATCAGCTTTAGGGGAGGGCCTTGGGATTTGATTATTTCAGTTTCTCTTAAATCCTCTCCTTCTTTTCCTGGTTGCTTGGGTCTTACAGGAGAGGGAGGGTGGTGGGAAATGTCCCTGTTAGGGGAACACCAGTGAGGGGAATTGTAGGCTGGAATTGGAAGACAGGGGTAAATATCACAAGGACCGAAGCATAAAAGGATCCCTGAAGCTTCATGCTAGTCCCATCCCCTGGTCCCACTGTGCTGGGGAATCCCATGTCTCACCAGTGTTGTTGCATTCAAAGCATCACTGCTAATTGGGAGAGCCAGAAAGCTCCACTGAGGTCATTCAGATCTCTCACTGCATTCAGTTCCTCACTGCATTCAGTTCCTCACTGCAACTGTTCCTCCAGGGAATCTGGAGGTACCAGGACACTCCTGAGGTCATCTGAGCCAGCTCAGGTAAAATGCTGATCCCCAAGGAGATGAGCAAAAAGTAGAGATGGATGGTAAAGTGGGGAGGAGGCACCTTCCTGGCTTTTCAAGGATCACAGTTCCCACCAGCATCTTTGAAGAAAGGAGCAGGACATCCATTCCCCCCCCCCCCTAAAAAAAAAGTAAGATAAGGCATCTGCCTGCAAAGATGAAGAAATGCAGGGGATTAGAGGATTCACTAAAAAGAGTTTCTGCATCCCTAGCAACCTTTGAAAAATTGTCTTTGATCAAAACAAAACAAAAACAAAAAAAAAAAAACACCAAAAAAACAAAAGCAAAACCAGAAACCCAAACAAACAAACCCTCCAAACAAACAAACAAAAAACTCCAAACAAACAAACAAACCAAACAAAAAAAAGGTGAAGAAGCTCCATGTAATGGATGAATCTTTACAGCGTACAGGTTTGGTGTCCCACAGCTCCTAGGCTTCTTTTATCCACTCACACAAGATTCCTAGAACCCTCATTTCTCCTCCTAAATCCCCTTATCTCCCAGGGGCAATACTTCCACTCCTTTTTCTCCTCTGTCCCCCTGTCTCCTACCCACCCTTGGCTCGCAGGCTGTGGGTACACCGTGTTTTGGCCTTGTTTGGAGCTATGCAGGTGCTGAGCAAAAGGGCAGAGGCACTTTCCAGCTGCTGTGTCTCTGCTCTAATGGATGTAAAGCAGTCTGAGGTGCTGACACCGCTGTCCTCCCTTCATCTCCAACAGGAATACATCTCCTGTCCTCCAGCCAGCAACCGGTTTTACTAAAAACCTGCAAGAACCAATATCTTTGAGACCTGCACCCCTAGATCAGATGTAGGTGGCTGCGATTTCTCACGTATTTCAAGGTGACTAACCTTGCAGACAAGCAAAAGGCCTAAGTCTGCACGGTCCTGTAAGTCACTTTCTTTAGGAAACCAAACAAAACCAGTGTTTCTGAAGCTCGGGTTGGCTGCTGGCTGTGGTGTGGTTTCATTTCCTCCAAATGTTACTATGTAAACACTAATCAACTCCAATTATTCAAATCACAACTGCCGAGCATGGAAGTAGCATTAATGAGGAAAAAAAGGGAACAGATTGGTAGAGCAGAAAGTGTCCTTTGGCTGGAGGTTGGTGGCTCCCATCCAACATACGCAACTCACAACCCTTGCTCTCCCAGAACCCTCGGAAATGTCTCATGTTGGGAGAGAGCTCTGGGCCAGGTTGTCCAGATCCATGGTTCCTGGATGGCTCACCACTAGGGGATATTTCCCTTCTCATGGACAATGTAAGCACCCTGGGGGCTGCCTCCAACAAGTGATGTTCCAGAGACTGGAAGGGCTCTGTCCTGCTCTGCTGCCAGGCTTCCAGCTAGTGCAGGACTACGCTGGGTGGCTACTGCAAAGCCAGGATGGGTGTGAGTGCAAGTCTACATATTATCCTTCCAGTGCCCCTGTGCAGACTTGTGATTTGTTGAAGTCATAGAATCACAGAATCATAGAACTGTAGAGGTTGGAAGGGACCTGTGGACATCATCAAGTTCAACCTCACTGCTCCAGCAGGGTCACCCAGAGCAGGGGGCCCAGCAGCGCAGTGTCCAAGTGGGTTTGGAATCTCTCCAGAGCAGGAGACTCCACAACCTCTCTGGGAAGCCTGGGCCAGGCTCTGACACCCTCACAGAGAAGAAGTGTCTCCTCATATTGAGGTGGAACTTCCTGTGTTCCAGTTTGTGACCATTGCCTCTTGTCCTACCCCAGGGCACCACTGAAAAGAGCCTGGCCCCTTCTCCTTGACCCCCACCCTTCAGAGATTTGTAAACATTCATAAGATCCTCTCTCAGGCTTCTTTTCTCCAGGCTAAACAGCCCCAGGGCTCTCAGCCTTTCCTCATCAGAGAGATGTTCCAGTCTCACTAGTGCAGAGTAGAGGGGCAGGAGAACCTCCCTCTACCTTCTCGCCACACTTTTCTTTGTGCACCCCAAGAGATCATTTGCCTTCTTGGTCACCAAGGCCCATTGCTGTCATTTCCACACCCAGCTAAGCTTCTAGGCACTCTTAACACCCATGGCCCAGCCATGGCCATGGTGGTTCCTGGAGGCAGTCTCACACTTGATCATGGTGGCTGACATAGCTCATCTCTGGGAGATTAAGTGATTGCAGAAGTCCATCTCAGTGCCAGATAAGACCTCCATGTGGCTTGAACTAAGGAAGGCACAGGCCTCCAAAGCTCAGGCCTGTGAAGGCCATGGCAAGCACTGTGTGTCCACACAAATCTAGGTGTACCATGGATGCAGAGTTGCACGCATTCATCACTTCTCCATTCCTGTCTCCACTGAGCTGTGTTAGACCAGTGAGACTATATCAGGAAAGGGAAAAAGGCTTCCATCGTGCCTTAAAGCTTTACAAGGCATGGCCGGGCCCTTCTTGGCCTCCAAGCACCAAAGCAGGGCATGTCACATGGTCTTTGATAACTCACACCCAACACATCACTACCTGTACCTGGGGTTGTTCAGCCTGGACAAAAGGAGGCTCAGGGGTGACCTTCTCACTCTCAACAGCTCCCTGACAAGAGGTTGGAGCCAGGTGGGGTCCAGACTGCTCAGGGCAGTGGTGGAGACCCTATCCTTGGAGGGGTTTCAAAGTCATGGAGATGTGGTGCTGAGGTTTATTGGTGACCTGGAAGTGATGGGGTAACAGCTGGACTTAAAGGTCTTTTCCAACCTAAGCAATTCTATGTTTCTAAGACTCAACTGGACATGGCCCTGAGTGACACGACTTAATTAGACCCGCACTGAGCAGGACAGACAATGAGATGAACTCCAGAAGTCCCTTCCAGTTCAAATTATTCCACGATTTTAACTTTCTGACATTGTCTGTACTAATAAACTACTACCAGTCTCCAGGAACAAGTTTCACCCCTGGAGGCTACATCTGGTGGTTTTTGTTCTTTGTTGGTTTCTTTTCTAATGAACTTTTCCATATATTTTTTTTTGAACATCAGTGACACCAATACCTGAAACAGATGTGAAACACTCATCCAGAAACGTCACAGCAGAGCCTTGCAGGAGGCTCTTCAAAGGTGGGAATGAGGATCTCTCGGGGGCTGTTCAGATTCAGCATGTTGGAGCAATTTTCAAGAAGCAAAGCAGGTGTACCATGTGGAAAGGCTAAAGCAGACTCTGAGAAGGAGCAAATGGATGTTGTCCCATAGAGAAAGCTGCTGGTCTACAGAGAAAGACAGACAGAAATCACCTGCATCCAGTATGACGTCCAACTGCAGCATATACTAAGGCGGGAAACCATCACGTGAGCCCTTGAAGCTGGTGTTTAAACTATCTGGAAAATATCTCAGACACTAAACACTTGGAGCTGTTTGAATAAGGTCAGAATAAGAGAAATGATACTTGGGAAAGGAAGGAATGAACCCATCAATCTGCAGCCTCAGGAAGAGAAATTTTAAAACCTGGGGAAGGGGGAGAACTTAAAATTTGGCTGGAGCACCATGAAACACCACACCCGAAGTGTCTGGGTTTCCCTCTTTGCTTTGCTGGCAGCTCTTTTTTCCACCTGTCTGGCCCAGAAACGTGGAAAATCTGGGTGTTTTGCTTCATGGCCCAGTTCCTTTCTCCACTCAGGTATGAGCAGATCTGTTGTCCCCATCTTTGCTTCAAAGGCAGCAGCATTTTCAAGGGACAGAAGCCAATGCCCATGCCCAGAAGCTGGTGGAAGTGTCTGTATTTCTCAGAGAGTGATCCTTACTCTGTTTTCTACCCAGGCTCAGTTCAGTTTGGAAAGTGTCCAAGACCAGATTCCATTACTAGAACCATGGAACTCCTTGCTGCAAGATGTTGTTGCTGCTAAAAGTTGATGATGAGACTGATGGGAGACCAGATTGTTTTGTGATGGTGAAATTCAGTGTTGGTAAATGATCAGACAGAAAGCACAGATGAGTTCAGCAACATCTTGAGGCACAGCTGAACTTGAAAAGGTACCATGAGGAAGGATATTTTAGGTTTGCCTTCTCCTTAGGGTATTTTCTAGGCATCAGCTTCTGGACACTGTAGTAGAGATGTTGGTAAGGTGCACCTAAGCCTGATGTTTGAAGAAAAAAACCCCACATTTTTGCAGGTCTGACCTACCTGGTTTTGTACAGCCCAATACTAAAAAGATATTTCTCTCTTTGGTCTCCAAACTCACATAATTCAGACTTCATCTCTTTGTACCTTGTCTGGTCTGTTCTTATTTACAGGGCTTGGGGTTTGGCTTCAGAGAGGTAATTTCTCCCAAACAAGATGTCTGAATTAGCTCCTGCTTTCTCCTGAGAAAAGTAGGTCCAGTCTTGTTCAACATAGTCATCAGTGACCTGGAAGAAGAGACAGAGTGGACCCTCAGCAAGTTTGCTGATGATACAAAACTGGGAGGAGTGGCTGATACACCAGAGCTATGCTGCCGTTCAGTGAGAGCTGGAGAGTTGGGTGGAAAGTAAACTAAACAAGTTCAACAATGGCAAGTGTAGAGTCCTGAACATGGGGAGTAATAACTCCCTGCACCAGTACAGGGCAAGGGGTGACCTTCTGGAAAGCAGCTCCATGGAGAAGGACCTGGAATTGCTGGTGACAAGTTTACCATGAGCCTACAATGTGCCCTTCCGGCCAAGAAGGACAATGGTCTCCTGGAGCATACAAAGACAGGGGAGGTTCTCTCACCTCTATTTTGCCCTAGTGAGGCCACATCTGGAGTATTGTGTCCAGTTCTGGCCACCTGAGTTCAAGAGAGACAAGGAGCTACTGAAGAGAGTCCAAAGGAGGCTCTGAAGATGCTGAGGGGCCTGGAGCATCTCTGTGGCCAGGCCAGGCTGAGAGCTCTGGGGCTGTTCAGCTGGAGAAGAGCAGCCTGAGAGGGGAGCTGAGCAATGCTGAGCAAGAGCTAAAGGGCCCCTTTTGGGGAGCAAGAGGATGGGACCAGACTCTGGTCAGTGGTGCCCAGTGACAGGGGAAGGGGCAATGAGCACAAACTGGAACCCAGGAGATTCCATCTGAACTGAAGGAAAAAATTCTTTCCTGTGAGGGGTGTCAGAGCCTGTCCCAGGCTGCCCAGAGAGGTTGTGGAGTCTCCTTCTCTGGAGAGATTCCAAAGCCATCTGGAAACTGCGATCCTGGTCCCCCTGCTCTGGGTGACCCTGCTGGAGCAGGAAGGGTGGTACCAGATGATCTTCAGATGTCCCTTCCAACCCCACCATTCTGTGAGTAATGGGATCAAAGCAAGCAGAGTAATGGGATCAAAGCAAGCAACTCCAGAGCCTCTCAGGTCAACTCCTGGTTGCCCACCACACAGGAAACCAGTCTTATCCATGTCTCCAGACACCTGATTTCCATGGCTTTATTCTGCTCTAAGTAGATGTTTGCACTGGAGCTAAACTGAAGTTGGGATTATACTTACACCCTGAAAATATCACTGACTGATGGCTAAATCCCTGTGGCCGACAAGGATGCTGTGCACTCAGGTAGGCTCTGACTACTTCTCCTCCAGTCTCCTTGAAGCAAAGCCAGTCATGTGGATCAGGGCTGCTTTTCAGCCTCCAGCACCCAGAAAAGCAGCCCCCAGACATCGCTTTCAGATGCGGGCACCCACAAATCCCTGCATTGAGTGTTTTCTATGGGCTTTCAGGAGCCTTTGGCATTGGGAGCGTGAAGGGGTGCATGGGGGTTAGGTGGAAATGAAACCATCTGTGCCCAGCTCCTGAATCCTACTTACAACACATCATTCTAAGTTGGTTTTCAAAGCATCATTGATGCTGTTTGGATCAATGGCTGATTTATTACCTGCCCCCCAGCTCACTTTGCCCAGAGACAGTTTCAAGGTGACAGAATTAGCATTGCTCATCAATTATGCAGGCAAGATGGAGAAGGAGGAGGAAAAAAAGACCCATGGGGTTTGCAGTCAGGCATTTCACAAGGAGATGGAGAGCAATAGGGTGGGCTGAGCCTCAGCATCCCATAAGCAACCTGCTCTGGGCAGGGACATCCTTGGGGCCGGCCTCAGATTGGGGATTGTCCTTCAATAAATTAGAAACATAGAATCATAGAAATGTCTGGGTGGGAAGGGACCTCTAGAGGTCATCTGGTCCAACCCTCCTGCTGAGAGCAGGGACATTCTCAATGAAAGCAGGTTGCTCAGAGCTCTGTCAAAGCCCACCTTGAACATCTCCAGGGATTATCTGGCAGTGCCTTCCACTCCTCTCAGAGAAGGATTTACACCTAATTTAGTCGTTCTGTGCTTTGCTGGGCATCTACTCAGCTTTTTGTAGGCTGACTCTGAAACTGAGGGATGCATGCAGCATCCTGAAGAGAACACACATCCCAGCAGCTGTCCTGAACCAGGGTGAGGGCCAAGAGGCACTTCACACGATCAACCACCCCAAGCCAAGGGACAGACCTCTGAACTGGCCTCGAGGACTTGCAATCCTCAAGGATGTGTTTGAAAGCCCCCTCCCAGGAGCACTGGGAGGTGTTAAGTTCAGAAGAGTACATCCCTTCCAATGGGACTGATTTTGGGAGGGAGTTTGGCCCATTGATCTCAGTTTGATGTAAGTCTGGCATGAAGAAGATACCTGCTCAGGGACGCACCTTCCCCACCATGATACCACATATCATAGGTGGTCCCAGGAAGCCTTGGACTTTGTCTGAGTTAAATGGTAAAGAAAGCAAAGAGCAAGGATAGATGTTCTCCATCATGAGATGTGTCCTAGGTCAGGTCTTGATCTAATTGCAGATGTCCCTGCTCACTGCAGGGGTGTTGGACTAGATGACCTTTAAAAATCCATTCCAACCCAAATTATTCTTTAAGTCTCTGATTCTCTGAGGTCCTGGCTTGGAGAGGACACAGAGCTCTGGCAGAAGGACCTGTCTTTCAGAGGTCAGAAAGACAAACTGGGGAAGAAATCACTGTTCTCAGTCTCTCCATCATCCTATCACTAACCCTTTCCCTTCCAGAGCTGAGGTAGAAATCCTTCAGTTTGTAAGCAGTGGGCCAAAATCTTGTGAGCATGTGACAACTCCATGGAGATGGCCATGGTCCAGAGAGTGGGTCCATCTCCCAGCCTTCAGGAACCCTGTTTGCTGTCACAAAGGCAGATAGCAAAGCCCACTTCTGTCCACACCCATTTGCACAAAGCCTTATATCAGATTTACATGGGACTTCACCTCATGTCAACCCCATGTTCTTTCAAGGAACCGTGGCAGGGACCCAGAGCTCCTCAGAGGCCAGGACACAGCTCATTAGTCAGTAACGGCATGAGCAATTAGGGCAGAAATTCTAAAAGAAATATAAACAGAAGGGCCAGCCCTCAGCTACAAGCTACTAGATCATATCCATGTCCTCACACAGCACATACGAGATGCAAAGGAAGGTTTGATGGCTCCAGGAAGTGTAATTAGCTTGCAATGATGAGTGGGAGACTGGAAACAATATTAGTGCAGCATATATCATCTCCTAAACAAGCCCTGTTTACTTATAACAGGCTCCCATGACCTGTGCCCTGAACTTAAACCTCCCCCTTGGCTTTCTTATCCACTCATCTCTGGGTTTTCATGCTGCTGGGTGAAAGGGAAGGTCACTCTCTTAGCAAGCTGGGTTGGCCCTTAGGAGATGCAGATGAATAGATGAAAGGTCCTTGAGAGGTTATTCAGATCATTTCCCTGCCCCGTGGGAGGAGAAACTGCACAATAAATCTGTACTGGCGGCATCTATCTGATGGTCTCATCAACTATCACACCCAAATTGTGTATATCACCTTGTGTCCCATCTGTCCATAGCCTGAATGATCCCCTTTGTCCCTGCTTGGTCCCATGGTTCTGCATTCCCCAGAGACCCTGCTCTGTCCCTAAGCTTTGTCTCTTCAACCCGGCATGATGCCCACAGTCACAGAATCACCAAATGGTAGGGGTTGGAAGGCACCTCTGGACATCATTTGATCCAACCCTCCCTGCTCCAGCAGGGTCACCCAGAGCTGGGGGACCAGGATCCCATTGTCCAGGCAGGTTTGGAATCTCTCCAGAGAAGGAGACTCCACAACCTCTCTGGGCAGCCTGGGCCAGGCTCTGACACCCTCACAGAAAAGAATTTTTTCCTCCCATTCAGATGGAATCTCCTGGGTTCCAGTTTGTGCCTGTTGCCCCTTGTCCTGTCACTGGCACACCAACCCCTTTAGATTGAAGACGACACGTAGAGGACAGCAGCATCTTCACCCAAGTCCTGATGATGTCTTCTGGAAAATCCTCCTTTCTCCAAAAAGCCCATTTGTTTTAGTCCACCACCCCCACATGCACATGTATGGGGGTTGTTTGGATCGCTGGAACTCATCCTGGTCAAACCTATGCCCACAGCCAAATGGGTGAGTGGGTTCAGAGGGTGAGTATAGCAGGAGGAAGCCTGCAGCTTCCTGTTGGATCCAGCACTGCTCTTCCCGTGCAGCAGAAACTAAGTCAGCTCTTTAATTATGGTGAGTTTCTCAAAAAAAGGGACAATTTTCTAGGGAATGTTCTTAAATACATGTTCAAACTACATCCTGAAGCAAGTACATAGAGCAAGGCAGGCTGTGTGGCAGGGATGGCAAGACCTCCCAGTGGCAAAGGAAGGATCTCTGAAGGGATGAGACCAGGACAGAGTGGGTTCTTGGTGGTACTGGAGGGAAGGGATCTGCCCCTTGCTCAACCTGTCCCATGCAAGGGGTAAAAGGGACAGCCATGGGCTGGGCTCTGCTGTAAGCTGTGAAATTCCACTATAAATAGATGCAGCTCCTTGACATCTGGTTCCATCAGATGTTCCATCTCCCTGGGACCTAAATCCTGATGAAATGGCAAGTCCCCTGCAGCAGGATTAGAGATTAGGAAAAGGGTTTCTCACCAGCAGGCTCATTCGGGAAGGGAAGTCCCTTAATCTCCATCCAATTTTTAAAGTAGCCCAGAGAAATATTTGCCAGAATGAGTTTAGGTGGAGTGATCCCATCTTGGAGCAAAGGCACAGGAACGGGAGCTCTCCTGCCAACTCTTTGATCATCACCAGACTCAAAACAGCATTGGCAGCAATCACACAAATCTTACTGCGAGTCCCTGCTGCTGGCCTTGGTCTTAATCTCTGGCCCACGCGTGGAAAGTCTGTGCCATGCTCAGCTGCAAGGTGGTGATCCCAGGCTTCGAGGATGGAAGGGGATATTAGCGTCCTCAGACTCAATCTCACAGTTCATCTTGCAACCAATAACTCCCTGCCTTCATTTACCTGCTGGCCCTTCCCAGGGATACTGTGCAGTGGGCCTTCCATCAGCTGAAAAAGGGAGATCTCCGGCTAGAAAGGACCTTTGGCCTCGAGCAGTCCCTGGCCAAGCTACTGCAGCCATCCCTTCCCATAAACCCAGCCGTGAGCTGCTCCTGTGACATGAATTATTTAACAGCACCCTTGTTTCTGAATGGCATCTCACAGTGGAGGTCCCCTTGTCCTGCCTGCAGAGACTCATATCTCCTGCCCACACAGCTGATGGCACCAGGCACTGGGCCGGTTGGCAATCCATGAAGGTCTTCCTCCATAGCTCAAAAGGGATAGCAAAGTAGTGGAGAACAGCAGGGCTGTCCTGACTCCTTATCTGCCTCTCCTTTAAAACACAACATCTCCAGCCTCACTACGGAGCCCCTGAATCAGGGCTGTGGGAGTCAGGACAGTTTGCAGCCACCACCACAATTTGCTGCAGCTCCAACTGCCTGTTTTGCAGAAAGCAAAGCAGAGTTAAACTTGAGGGCTGGTGTCTTCGGCCTCAAAGCCATCAAAAATATGTGCCTCCGTGTTGACTGGGACTTAGAGTTTCGAGGAATGAGCCTCCTGGAAATCACTGAAGGCATTTTTAGACTACAAACAGCATTCACAGCACAGCCCAGTCTGATAGTGAAATGGTCTCTGTGAGCAGGAGACCCCCTCTGCCAGCTCTCTGTGCCTCTAACCCATCATCTTCTCTAGCCACACGTACACACAGCCCTCTGTGCCCTCGAGATGAAATCTGGTTTTCACTTAGCAGCCAAGGCTCAGTGTTTTTCTCCCTCTGACCTATAGACCCAACAGCACTGTGGCTGAGAGGACCCCAAGGGGTGACACAAAAAAGACCCTTCACCTTCTGGCTTCTAGCATGGCCTCCACTCCATATAAGCTGGATTTAAGACCCCTCTGACAGCCCAGGCTCTCCCCAGACACCTTTCCCTGGTGGAATGTAATGAGGGTGGCCACTCTGTTAAACCATCCCATGCATTAAAAGCCATCCTGCGCCCCCCTTGATATTCCCCAAGGTGCCTGGGAATTCCTTGTTCCCCTCCTCCCTCTCCAATCTACTCAAGTCAGAGCAAAACCACAGAAAGAGAAAGAAAATTAAAACATGTTCCCAGCTCCAGCCTAAAGGGAAAAGGTCTGGGGAGCTAATTATAGACTAATGCATCTGAGCCATCAATAATTCAGGAAGCTCTGAAACTGAGCTGGAGATGAGATGCAGGACAGTGCTTGCTCAGCCCCTGAAGCACCCAGCACCACTCTGTCCCCGGGGTCAGGGTGGCCAAGCTGTGGGTGAACATGTGAGATGCAGTGCTATCACCCATGCATTTCAAGAGGCAGACGCCAAATTCAGGCTCTCCAACCTTTCTCCTGCTTCACCAACAAACGAAGATGTCACGATCCTGTGTCTCTCAAGCCACCAGGCTCCAGCTTGCTGCTAGGTTTTCCCTCCCAAGAAAGACGCAAGTCTCATTTATCATCTCTTCCCACACTCTGTGCTGTGTTTCTCTCTACCCTGACCTTGCTGGAACAGGATTTTATTTGTAAGGTTTGGAGTTAGGGCATCCGTATGGTGCTGTGCACCTTCTGTCACTGTAGAAACACCCCACTCTTACCAACCTTGAGACGCTGCGATGGGGCTTTCACGGCTTTTGGAGCCTCCCTTAAATTCACAGAGAAGGAAAACTGGAAGGTGAAAGCCCGAAGCTGAAGTTAGCACAACAGCACAAGGGGCATCTCTTGCTACTTTGGGAATTCAACCCATCCTTGGATGGTTTTTTTCTTCAGCTGAACTTCTGGAAGGACATCTGCCCCATGCCCCCTTAGCTCCAGCAAAACAGAGGGATTGTGTTTGCTAAAGTAGATGAATCCAAGCAATTGTGATGTCAGCACACCCTAAAAACACAGCCCAAGAGTCTCCTGCCTGTCTCACGTGGACACCACACGTGCACAGCTGAATGAGCTCTCTCTCACTCATGCGCAGGTTAGTGCATGTCTACGTGTGACCCCCACGGCCACATGTGTGTACTGGGGTGCACACAGCCTGGCCCCATGGACAAACCACCACGGGCTGGCACACACACAGAGGCGTACCCCCACATGATCAGATGTGCAGAAGGTCTGTTTGGGCTGCTGAATGCAGGTTCCTAACACCACAGAAGGGGAGAAAGAAGGAGAAATCCCACCCAAAGAGCATGGCACTCACAGTACTCAATGCAATGAAAACTGAAGGTGAAACCCCAGTGGGGCTTAAAACCACTGTCCCACAGGGCACTGGTCCCTGGTGCTGAAAACGCCAGCATGCGTCTCCAAAACTCGTAGTCCTGAGGGACCTGACTTGCTGGACCTGCTCTGAGCATCCTCAAACGTGGCTGGGACCAGCTCCAAAGCAGGGGTGGTGGTGTAGTCTAGGATGCCCCTACGGTGGTGAGAAGCCCTTCCCAGCAGCAATCACAGCTCTCAGCTGAGGCTTTGGCTCCCTCTTCTGACACCTTTTTCCTGATTCAAAAACGTCCTTCCAAAAGCTGGTGGGGAAGGCACTGGGCTTGCTCATTGCCCACCAGAAGTTGGCAACAGGCACGAACCAAAGCACTGAGCAGGTCGAATGTCCCTCAAAAACTCAATTTTGGTAGAGGCTCACACAGAGAAACATCTGAAGGAATAATTAGGTGCAAGGTGCTGAAGCTTATTCCAAAAAACCATACCAAACACGCTGAACCAAACACAAGCCCCACCCCAGCACCGTATCAAGCGTGACCACTGGCAGATGCATATAGGACACACACCTTTCCCCTAACCTACAGTGAGCTTCACCCATGACCGTCTCTTTCCAGCACTGGTGTTTGTACGGGGGAGAGCCCTTCTCACTTCTCTAAGCACCATTGCCCAGAGGTCTCTCCCAGGGTGGGTTTTACAGCCCTTTGACCTCACTAATATTTACATTGAGGGCAAGGCCACCTCTGGCTCATCCTTGGGACCTCCACATCGTGGAAGGTGAAACTAGAAGGGCTGCAGCAGGGACAAGCTGGAGAAGGGAACATCCCTGAGCCAAACCCAGGGACCAAGTGGGGAGGTGGCCTTGGTACCCCTGAGGGAGGTTTAGGAGAGGGGTGATGCTATCATGGGGATGAATATATTTAAGTGGTTTCTTCATAGACCATAGGAACAAGGAAAGCCTTCTGGATTTGGCTTTTGCAAAGCTGAGCTTGGTTCCCTCTTGATGAGGCTGGTCCCCCACGGGGGTGCCAGCAGCAAGCACAGGGACTTGGTGCAGGGCTCTGTCCCCCAGCCTCCTTCTCCCATCTGTCCTCTGCCTCTGCTCTGGCTCATCTGATGGGATCCTACCAGTAGATGGCAAAACAAGCCCATATTTTGGGGTTAGAGCATCCCTGAGCCACAGGAAGAGAGACCTTTGCCAGGGATGAGGCTTCTCTGGCGTCTAATATGGGGTTAAGCTCATCCTGTGGCATTTCTTTCTCACGCCTTCCAGCTGTCCCTGACCCTTTGGCATTTTTGATCTCTCCAGCCCTGGGTGCAGCTCAGTGGAAATCGATTGTGGGATGCAATTAATTCTTGGGGAGCACTGACAGACAGACAGACAGACAAGCAGTTGGGCATATAATGCTTCATTTTCTTTGGCAGTCAACTGAAAAATGTCTCTGGCACTGGAGCTTGGGGAGGAATAAGGGGGAACAGCCAGACTTCGAGTCCATTAGAAAATAAGGGAAAAACCAACACAGGTCCCATGCAAAACTCCTTTGCAGGTCACCTGGCTGCATTCCCTGCCTGAATCTGGCCTTCTTAGGAG
>JAAGNO010009672.1:0-10476 GCA_033439905.1 Ceryle rudis | reverse complement strand
GCCCAGAGCAGAGCAGAGCGGCAGAATCCCCTCTCTCCATCTGCTGGCCACACTCCTTTTGCTGCAGCCCAGGATGCGATTGGCCTTCTGGGCTGCAAGCGCACACTGCCTGCTTATGTCCAGCTATGTGAGGAATTCTGATCTACAGGACTTCTTTACAAAACTGCTGGAGATCACCCGCTGCCCAATTTAATTTTCATCCTGTGGAATAATTCCATCTTATTCCCAGGTGAACCTCTCTATGTGTTTATGTATTTCTGTACCTCTGTGTGTGATTCGCTTTTTAGATCTTCTAGAAATCATTACGTTATTGCATTTATCATAAGCAAGTGTTTATTCTGATTTAGTGTTAATATATCTGTGTTAATCAATTGCTGCTCCCATTTACTTTAAGGTGCTCTGAGCTCTACACAAACTCCAACACCTTGTATCCAATCCTTTCCGCACGTCCTTAGACATAAACCACTGACCAGGTCCGGGACTAGGGAAATTATAGTGCTGCTTTTATCTGAAGTGCTTTCCATTCATTTCTGCAGCAAGTCGAGCCTTCGTTAGGGCTCTGTAAGGAGGGGAAGTGTCTTTGTACATTTTCACCCCCCCGCGACATGGTTTTATTATCCCTCCCCAATAAAAGGGTTTTTTTGATACGTCCCCCGTGGCTGACGAAGTTTTTGACTGGTTCACCACTCAGTTTGATTTAATTTTCCCTGTTTCCTGTGTAAGAGCTTGAGCTGGTGTCTACCTATGATGAACCTTAACTCCAAAGTCCAGCTGCCACTGCTCCCAGCAAAGGCTTTGCAGAAGGGTTATAAACACAATTAGTATGCCAGCCATGAATAAATTAACACCTAGGTTTGCTGACAAAGAGCTTGGTTAATACGAAGTTAAGTTTGCCTTGTGGGTTCCTCAGGTTATTCCAGGAGAGCAACAAAGTCAGTGATGCTCAAACCTCTGAAAACTAGGAAATACCCACCTGAGGTACATCCTGGTGCGACATTAAGGCTGCTCGTGGAGCTCACAGTGGCTCTTGGCATTAATTGGCAAGCGAATCTATTGCACTGATGGTGAGAAGACGGTGCGGCAGGCAAGAGCGGTCCATAAATCAGGAGAAGAGTCTTGATGCCTCATTTTGTGACTAAGAGCATGACCAGTGCTGATATCCCCAAGTCCTCTGACTATAGACACCGTGTGAGGGTGGTCTGTGATCTTCGTAAGGAGCAAATGAAAGTCTGCGTTTCTATCTGATCCTTTATGTGCTCAGGGTCACTGAAAGACAGTGAATTGAATGACAAAGAATTAATCATAGAATCATAGAATCACAGAATAATTTTGGTTGGAGGACACCTTTAAGATCATTGAGTCCAACCACTAACCCAGCACTGCCAGGGCACCACTGACCCATGGCCCTCAGCACCACAGCTCCACGGGGGGCTTGGAAACCCCTCCAGGGATCACGGGGACTCCACCACTGGCCTGAGCAGCCGGGGACAGCCCTGGAAAACCCTTGTGGGGAAAAATTTTTTCCTAATGTCCAACCTAAACCTCCCCTGGTGCAACTTGAGGCCATTTTCTTTCATCCTATTGCTTGTTCCTTCGGAGGAGAGCCTGACCCCACCTGGCTCCAACCTCTTGTCAGGGAGCTGTCAAGAGCAAGGTCTCCCCTGAGCCTCCTTCTCTCCAGGCTCAACAAGCCCAGGTCCCTCAGCCGCTCCTCACCACCCTTGTGCTCCAGCCCCTTCCCCAGCATCGTTGCCCTTCTACTAACTCATCAGAGGCCCTTTCAGAGAGCCAGGTCTCAGTGTTTAGTTGCAACATACGTACAGGTTTCCTTGTTCAGTAGCACTCCCTTGGACGCAGGTTCTCCGTTAAGAGAGCTGCGCTCCAGCTCAGAGATGCTCTGCTTCAGGCATCCTGCCTCATGCATACGCAGCTATGTGACAGGAAGACTGAATCACTGATCAAACAAAGCAGAGTTCAGGTTGTGCCCATGTAGCTCAGGTCTGGATTTCCTGTTTCTCAGAGGCTGGTGTCTCACCAACATACTGGAATGAAACAAGACTGGGCAACCAGAAACTGAATCTTTTTCTCACTGATTTACCTGTTGAATGTTTGGTGGGTTTTAGTTTTGGTTGTTTGGGGTTTTTTTTTGACCAGAGAAAAATAAATCTAAATTTTGGTTATTTAAAGAAATTAGAGCAACCACATGTAGGTGCAGCTGGGATACTCTTGTGGTAGATACCAGTATCCCCCAACTGCTCATCCTAGCTCCCCAAATCATTTTGAAAGGAAATAAATGTCATTATTCTCATCTCAGGAGAAAAAAGCAGCAAAGTGATGTGCCTGATACTGCTTGAGGAGCAGGATGGAAAACAGTGAATAAAATACACACCCAAAAATATTCTGTGCTACTTTTTGCTGGCTAACGTGTAGTTCTGAGTTGTATGCCAGGCCAGACCCTGCCTCTCTCTTCACCTTGCCCTTGAGTCAGCCAGGCTTTCCAGCCTCTCCTCAGCCCACACTATCTCCCTTCCACACCCAACCAGTCCCTACCTGGCAATAACCCAACCTGATTTCCAGATTAATATATTTGCATTTATTGACTCCTCCATTTCCTGGTCTACTGAGTTTAAGTTTCTATCTCTCTAGGTCGGTTAGATATTGCCACATCCAATCAGTTCACATTCTTCTTCCGAAGCAGAGATGAGTTATTCAGATCCCAGAACACATCTCAAGGGGACAAATGGGACTGAATTACCACGACCACCAAACCTTTTGGCAGTTGTCCTCCAACATCAGTTTCTTACCCTTCCAAACGGGTCCCTTCCTATGATCCTTTCTCTTCACACTACAGCACCAGCTCCTTGCTCCTCCACCCTGAACTCCTCTCAGCAAGCTGCTGCGTACAGCACTTTACAGCCTGTTTTCAACAACAGTTTTTGAACCTTTTTACTGGCTTCTTATACTCACATTGCATTTTACCAAAGTAAAATAGAAACAAACCCCAGATCCTGGCAGAAGCAGAGTCTGGCAGACCTGTCTGCAGACCTTTGCTCAGATTAGAACTGGGTTTAGGTCAGATTCAAGAGGAATGCTGTTTCACAACCCACATGAACAGTAGCTGGCTGGAAGTCTTTTTGGCCGCCCTATTGAGCCAACCACAGTGCAATCCATTTAGTCGGGGAGAACTGAGTACATGCCTATGCAGGCATCTAAGCTCTTCCTTTTGCTGATCTGAAGAGCAGTAGGTGCTGGTGGGATGCAGGTCAGGAGAAGGACTGTTTTGTGACATGGCTTCTTAGCCTGGTCTGCATGATGGCTGGGACCTGCCAAGCCTAAAAAATGCAAGGGGTGGAGAAGTCAAGGGGGTTCCATCCTAAGAACTCTTTAATTTTGCTAACCCTGGCTCTTGTAGGAAGCACGCTGAATTTCAGAGGCAGTCACAGACATGGATTTTAGACCTTTGGAGGAGTCAGTCTTTGTCTCTGTA
This sequence comes from Ceryle rudis, assembly GCA_033439905.1. Lineage (NCBI taxonomy): Eukaryota > Metazoa > Chordata > Aves > Coraciiformes > Cerylidae > Ceryle > Ceryle rudis. The sequence goes on along the minus strand of JAAGNO010009672.1, from coordinate 6,989 downwards.
ATTAGAGTTCCTCCAGCACTGATCCCCAACAGACGTATGGACAGACAGTGGTACGACATTTGGAAACCAGTCAGATAAATATATCTGCAGAATATAGCAGGGGTCCATTCCCTGCGGAAATAATTGTTGTTCCTCTGAAAGTGGAGGCTGAGAATATTCAAAGGACTCAACCTCTGTCTCCTTTACAGGGTTAGAAAATGATCTACGGACCGCGAGCAAGGTTTGTGTCACCAAAAATCTACCCAAAAATGAGGAGGTCAACTGAATGATGGTTCTTGATGTGGGCCAGTTACTACACAGAACTTTTCAGCTATTGAGATATGAGGGAATCCAAAGAATAAAGCGTTTTACCTGAAATAAATGTACATAAAACCAGAGGGGATACAAATAAAGCTGAACGCCCGTGTGTAATCTCTGAGGAAGACGGTGATAAGGTGTGAGTTATGAAAGCTGACAATCTACAGGGCCAGGTGGTTCGTAATAGCAAGTATCAGAAGTTTAAAGAGCTGTCTGGTCCAAAAATAGTTCCTTTGCTTAATTAAATTACCAAAGATGTGAAAAGGCAATTACAGTCCTAAAGCAACTCCTGGCTAGGCTCATTGTCTCAATAATTTCCAAATCAACTTAATATATAAATGACCATTTCCTTCTTTTTTTTTAATCATCATCCAGGGCTTGAACCACTGGTGCCTGGTGTGGTACAAACATCAGCTGTAATATTTTTTACCTGTGGGAACAGTTAAAAGGGTGTCAGGCATATTAAGAAGCTTTATGTCGCTGCATTTTGATTTCTTTGTGGATTCGAGCGCTGGCAGCATTTCAGGTTTGAAGGTTTTTGTTTAAAATGAGATTTAAAGTACGTAGACTGGAGCGTTGCCAATAACATCTCCAACTGGGTGTGTTTTATTGGGTGATTCAGAAGGAAAGTCAGACAAAGTATGCACAGTGGTATTGGAATGTGGGTGGGATCAAAGTAATGATTTAGTGGAATATGCTCGTCAAGCACAGCAGACGGGAAATCTTCTTTGGGGAGAATGATGGATTTCGCCCATGAGAACCTCAGGGTATTTCCACGTGTCGTTTATTCCAGTGAACCGCAGCGAAAGTATCAAAATACAACCAGAAAGCTGCATCGTTCACCCGCAGATATTCCACTGGCAACAAGATTCCTGCCAGACTTGTGGAGAGTAAAGGGCAGGAAAATGAATAAAACCAATAAATATAACATTGATTTAAAGGGATGCTGTCAGTTCCAGCACAGAAGAAAATTCTATCTGTTCTCTAACAGGGTGCCTGCAACATTTTTATTTAAATACAATTTCATTATTAATTGCTCACCCATGAGCCTGCTGAGCTGGGTTTGCTTCGATGGTACATTTGCATTTGTATAACTCGCCCTCCCCGAGCTCTTCCTGTTCACATCTCTTTCCAGGCAGCGTTTTGGAAACCACAGAGTTGATTTTGTTCCTGAGAGTAAGGAGCCAGCTCGTACTGAGAACAAGGAGCTCTAACAGTGGGAAACTGAGTCCTGCTCAGAGGGTTTCATACTGGTATGAGTGATAATGTTGTCCTGAGTTGAGTTATTAAAAAGCAAGCTGTTACATTTACAAAACATGTTTCATGTATTACACTTAATTTCTCTTTGGCTCTCAATCAAGAATTATATCGCTCTTTTTATACTACTTGCTTGGGAGAGCTTATTGAGGCCTTCCAGCATTTCAGGAGGCCTGTCAGAAAGATGGGGACAATCTTTTGAGCAGGGTCTGTTGTGACAGGACAAGGGGTGATGGCTTGAAACTAAAAGAGGGAGATTTGGACTGGAAACAAGGAAGAAACTTTTGACACTGAGGGTGGTGAGGGCCTGGCCCAAGTTGCCCAGAGAGGTGGTCACTGCCCCATCCCTGACACCATTGCAGGGGAGGTTGGCCAGGGCTCTGAGCACCCTGCTCTAGTTGCAGATGGCCCTGCTCAGTGCAGGGGGTTGGACCAGATGACCTGGAAAGGTCCCTTCCCACACAAACCAGTCTACAGTTCTAAACAGTAGGAGCAGAGTAGTCTGCCCCTATGCCTGCCTTCTCCACTTTGGTGCACTCAAAGGGCATAACCACCTTGGAAGCCCAGCCATGCTTCCCCCCAGCCCTGCAGGGCTGGGGGATGTCATGGTTGGATCAGAACACCTCCGATTTGGTGCATACCCAGAGGATTTAACAATATCAGGGTCATTTTTCAGTACCTCAGTCCAGTTCCGTGGCTAAAGACAGTGGTCCTCACTGTTTCCTTGGCAAAATCCATGCACTGGTGAGGTAGGACAGCTTACTGGAATAAAAGGAAAACCAGCAAAAGGAAGGCTGTGGATACCCTGTCTCACGAGGAAGAGTTTTATGGAGGAGATGGAGTTTGCAAGACTCACATTCCCACCAAACAGGGGCAGAAGGGGACAAGGTGAACCCTCCTGTTCACAGGAGCTAGAAGAAAGACTCCTGGTGTGACCCTTGTGCTGGAAAGGATTCACTACAGGAAACAGTGCAGAGAGAATGTTCTCAGAGGGCTTTCTACTTCTGACTTTCAAAGGCAGTCCACTGTTTTTTGAGACCTGTATATAGAGAATTAATATTCCACAGATGCCATTTATTTCTCAAAATTTTCTATCAGCAGTGGCTTTTTAAGGGTACAAATGCTATTAACCCATAGGCTAATGGATCAGCATTAAATAATATATTACATCCTTTTACTCAAATGTATTTTTAGATTTAATTTAGATTAAATATACAAAGAAGATGTTCAGTTTGTCATTTGCCTAGAAATAGATGAAATAGGCTGTGCTTGCTGAGGTGTCCTCCACCTCCTCCTTAAAAGTTACTCTGCAAAGTTCTCAGAATTGTCAGGAAGCAAAACTTCAGGATATCAGGAACTGGAGAATCAAGAAGTTCTTTCTTCTGGAGAGGTCTAGTTTACGTGCCTTCGTTACCTCACGCTACCTTTGGGTAAGCAAACAGAAAAGCAGGCGGTGTGCGGCGTGCCAGCGCAAGTTAGAGGGGAGGCAGTAAAATATTGGCTTATCTTGGAAAAACAAGTTGTGGGAGAGCTTTTGTCTCTTTGATCCAGAGATAGGGCTTCCATAAAGATAGAGCTGGGAGCAGCATGTCTTGCTTTCAGATAGGCTTTATGGGTTCTTACCCTCAAGAATCTCTGCGTCCTTTTTTTCTCCCACGTTTAGCTCCTTAGAGGCCACGAACACAGCATTTGTAGAGTGCCCCGATGACTTATCCGTTTTACTTCTTCCCTTGGGGCAGACAAACAAACCAGCCAGCCCTCACTTTGAGCTTACTGTTTGGTTGACCAGTCCAAGAATAGGCATGGAACGGGTGTCCCCATGCTCAAAGGCATGTTTCTGTCCTCACTCCTGTGTTGGAATACATGAGACATGGATCATCGAGTCCAACCATTAACCCGGCACTGCCAGGGCACCACTGACCCATGGCCCTCAGCACCACAGGTCCAGAGCTTTGAAACCTCTCCAGGGATCAAGAGGACTCCACCACTGCCCTGGGCAGCCTGGGATAGCCCTTGAGAACTCTTGCAGGGAAGATATTTTTCCTCGTGTCCAACCTAAACCTTCTCTGGTGCAACTCAAGGCTGTTTCATCTTGTCTTATCACTTGTTCCTTGGAAGACGAGCCCAACTCCACCTGGCTCCAACCTCCTGTCAGGGAGTTGTCAGGAGAGAGAAGGTCTCTCCTGAGCCTCCTTTGCTCCAGGCTCAACAAGCCCAGGTCCCTCAGCCACTCCTCATGAGACTTGTGCCTTCCCCTTCCCCAGCTCCATTGCCGTTCTCTGGCCACGCTCCATCACCTCAATGTCCTTCTGGGAGCGAGGGGCCCAAAACTAAACCCAGGATTTGAAGTGCTTCCTCACCAGTACCCAGTTCAGGGGTGTGATCCCTGCCCTAGTCCTGCTGGCCACACCAGTGCTGAGCCGAGCCAGGACGCTGGTGGCCTTCTTGGCCACCTGGAAACACACTGGCTCATCCTCAGCCAGCTGTTGACCAATCCCCCCCCCGGTCCTTTTCTGCCAGGCACTTTCCAGTCACTCTTCTCCCAGCCTGGAGTGTTTGCAGGGGGCTGTTGTGACCCAGGTGCAGGACCCACCACTTGGCCTTGTTGAACCTCATCCTATTGACCTCGGCCCATTGATCCAGCCTGGCCAGATCCTTCTGCAAAGCCTCCCTCAAGCAGAGGGTACTTCCTTGCTTTCCAGGCTGCTGTTTGTTCTGCAGCCACAAGCAAGCGCTGTGACCTAGGCACCCAGATGCCCAAGTGCTCCCATTCTTCATGTAGGAGCTAAAGGGGATATTCCCAGCGAGGTGCAGTTCATCTGAGCTTTCTTGGAAGAGAGATTACAGTCAAGACACACGCCCAGAAGTTCAGTGAACCACAGTAGCTCGAATAAAGTCCAAAGTGTTCACGAGCTAAGCTCCTTCCTTGCTAATAACTGCATGAACCCTTGGAGCAGGGTGCTGGGAACCACATCTCCATGCCAGCCACCTCTCTTTCTGAAAGGATTTATTTGGCTTCAGCAGGACTATCTCGAACTCTTGACTTCAACCAAGAGCTGGAAAGTTCAACGAAGAGAAATTTTTTTAACATGTCCTAACATCAAAAAGAGACTCTTGGCTCTTTCTGGATGTTGACTGAATGATATTTTGTCTCTGCCAGGGTGTCAGATTTAATTATTTTCTCATCCATTTTATCTGATATCATTAGAAAGATGATGACTGTGGTAGCTTCTCTCTAAGGCTGTCCTGCAGATAGATCTTCACTTTGCTGACTCCATTAGTGGAGCAGATTGTGAGGTCCATACACAGGCAGTACTACCCGTGAAGTACATGGAAATTGGAATAAATGTTAAGGAAGGACTTGTCCCAAAAAGAAAAATTCAGACATCACAACAGCAGTAATTGTAAGTTCTGTGACCAAAACTTTGCAAAACTGCAGGTTCCTTTAAGGGTTAATTTTTTCTCATAAAGGACATAAACCCCAAAGGGGATTTGGAGTTTACATCAAACATCCTCTGCACTTCAGGAGTGTTTAGACTGGTGGTGGGATGAGGAGAGGTCACAATCCCAAATTCCAACCTAAACTCTTTCAAATGCACAAAAATTATATTCAGAAACAGAAAGGAAAAAATAAAAAAAAAAGTGAGGAACTCTGTCTTTCATGCCATAGGAGACTTTTTTGGATTGATGAGAATTTCTTGGTCCGATTTTTCTCCCTCTGAGATTTCTTTCTCAGATGGTTTCCTATTTATTGGTTGGACTGCAAAGAACCCTGTTAAATCTAAACAAATGAATCATCTTCAGTCTCTGAGTCTCCTCAGTCACCACCTGGCTTACCAGTGAATTGTAATTTCTCCTCGTGATTGTTGATAACAAACCACCAGCTCCACTGCTGCAGACAAAAAGATGGGAGTGACACCACAAGCTGGCTACAGATGCCCTACTCACCACCTCAACCGCTGTAAAGCCAGAAGAGAGAGATACATCTTCATTGGAATAATTTCATTTCAAGCTTATTTGGAAAATCCTCGTTTGGATCTTCTCTAACCAGAGGAAGCACCTATCAAAGTGCATTCACTGCCTGAGGATTTCATGAGGAAAATCAATGTGAAGTTGAAACCTTCTCTAGCTGGCAGCACACACACACTGGGCATGTTTTAGACAAACCTGATGCCCACTTGGCAGGACAAATTTCTGATGGTATAAGAGCCCCGTTATCTCTCCTTGGCAATGTGCACAGTAGGAGTCTGCTTGCTTGAGAATAAAACACTGGCCTTCATATAATACCCTTTTCATGGTTTACAAGGCTAAGCTTAATTAGAAGGAGAATTGTGGATGCCCTCCTTTCATCTGGGAGTAAACACAGGCTCCTTCACCACCGTACAAAGCTAATGGTGGTAAACTGAGCGAAGTTAACCACCACACTACTCTGTATGAGAACAGTGTACTGTGGGATAATATACTGCTAGAAGGGAACAGCATTACTATTCAGTACCTCCCGTTGTTATTTATGATGAGACCCTCGCTGGGCTGCTCCAGCAGTGAGCTGGAAGCCAAGAAGGATAATGCTGTCCTGCTACAAAGCCTTCTTGCATTCTGAAGTAGAGATCTCTCTCCAATTATTGCTCCAAGCAGGCAACATCCAGTTGGGTGAAGCTGACTTGTACAGTCTCTTATCAAGCAGGAACCAACAGGTATCAGCTATCACAGAATCCCAGCATGGTGGGGGTTGGAAGGGACCTCTGGAGATCATCTCATCCAACACCCCTGCTCCAGCAGGGTCACCCAGAGCAGGTTACACAAGATCACGTCCAGGCAGGTCTGGAATTTTTTTCAACAGCAGTAGTGGTGCTTTCCAAAGTACTTGGCAGTGAAGCTACAAGCAGAATCTTGCAGAGTTTACTCCCCTCTAAACTTTTCAAGCAGATTTTCTCTTCAGGTAGGAGTGACTGGACCATATAAATGCCACAAACAAGAGACATTAAAGCATGAAGAAACACTACAAGAAAATGAACTAACCGGCAGCTGCAGATTCTGGTGTTAACGCTGGAACCAGTGGGCTATGAAGGGCATAATTCACTTTTTGTGTGTGTGTGAAATGAGGTGGAATAACCCTAGTCAAGGTAAAAAAAAAATTGCAGTGGCTTAAGACCTGTGTGACTGAAATTGGAATCGGGGCCTTGGTTTCCACCAGGCCATTCCTGTGCTTCACTGTCTCAAGAGTCTCATCTCGCAAGGAGTCTCATCATGTTTTTTTAAGGCAGCCCTTGTCTAACCTTCATGGCAACTAAACACAGAATCAATCAGAGAATCACAGAATGGTTTGGGTTGGAAGGGACCTTAAAGATCATCTGGTCTAACCCCCCTGCTGTGGGCAGGGACACCTCCCACTAGAGCAGGTTGCTCAGAGCCCCATCCAGCCTGGCCTTGAACAC